>OZ057403.1:47379460-47537605 GCA_964056735.1 Allodiplogaster pararmata
TATTTATTATTCCCTTCGCAATATTTTCTTGTATTTTCTGATTATTATAATAGAAAATTTAAGTTTGCGGAATTTCTCAATTACTCTCAAAGCAGACTTCTTAATTAACAGAAGCCACTCCAACGTTTTTTGTGAGCTTAAAAGTGAAAAGCAGTGTTAACGTTTTTGATAACTCGATATCACAGACCTACCGAAAACAAAATCAAAGCGGAAGAACTGCTTTGAGTCCACTTTCTTGAAAAATTACCTTAACCTTCGTAGTTAATCACGAAAAATCTTCTTTACAAAAAAATTTAGTGGATTGAGTTACTTACTTGGGTATTTGAGGATGTGTAAAACTTAACAAAATTTACACCAGTTTTCGTTCAGCTACCAGATTAGATCTCAATGTCAGAGTTTCTGCCAGTCTCAGCTCTTTTTGGCTAAAAAATTACTTTCTAATTACTTCAACTGACTTGTTTTTCAGCTGCCTTATGAAATCTGCTTACATTTAGTTTTGTTCTTCTAATTTCTGATTTTTTTTTTATTTTCTTACCAAAAGACACTGTACTTCAGTTTATATAATTTTAATCTTTTCCCCACACTTTCTTTCTTAGACTCCTCCTCTTCCTTTCTTATTCTTCATACTTTTCTTTTTTAAATTATCGTTTCTTTTCTGTCTAAGCTCTTTAATGGATGCTCTCTCTGTCATTCAATTCCAGTATCTCGCAACTCCGAGTTCAGTGCACCCAGATCGCTCGTATTACATTAACTTTGGGAGTCCAAAACCTCATTGGCAACCGAAAACACACACGCTTATTCGGTTGGTTGCTTGTTGTCACTAACCTTTTCTTCAGCTTTTTTCTCATTGTTTTCGTATCTTTCTTCAGCTTTGGCACATAGGATGCAGAATGGAACCAGTTCGGCTCTTGGCCTTTGACCGAAAAGCAAAGAATCTTACGAAGAACAAGCTTCATATTAGCGTTCTTATTCAGTCCTCGATTTCTTGAAAAGAATAAATCAAACTAAACTGTGGAGCTTGATGAAAATCAGGTTATTATTAAATTCTCTTTTGTTCGCTGACACCAAAAAAGAGGCGAACTCGGCACAGGACGACTTCTCGCTCAAGTTTTTAAGTTTTCTTTTCTCATTTCCCATATCTGGCTGCTTTCCGGTATGAATCCCAAATCGGGATGATAAGCGTTCTTCTGCAGTCATCACTCTCCGGGGGCCTTTTTCACTTCTCCATACTTCCCTAGCAACAGATACCTTTGATGGAGCTTTCTCCTCCATTCACAGACTCCCTTCCACTTTCCTTTCAATGTGCACAGGAAGCCTTTTATCAAAACCCATCTCTCTTTTTTCTTTCTTCTCCTTTTTAATAAACACCTCTGAAACCTCATTCATAACTTTTTTTGTATGGCAGTTTGCTTTCGTTCTCTTCTACTGCGAGACAGGATGATGACTCGATCTTACTCTGCTCAACTCGGTTTCCTCACTCAATCCTCCACCTTTCTCCTTCTGATATGCCGGATTTTCATTAAACCTTCAACGGTAATAAAGCGTCTCCATCGATGCGTAACAAGTGCGGGAATGAAGGAGAGAATGCGGTAGCATAAGAGAGTGCGGGAGTGATGAGAAGATAGCAAGAAAGAGAGATAGACAGAGAGGAAAAATGAAAAAGGTAAAAAGAAAGAAAGAGTGCAGGGAAATTGAACAACGAGAAAAATGAAGAGAAACCGAAAATAGTACCCAAACAGTAGTAAAAACGAACAGAAGCTGGAGAAAAATACGATAGAGTAGGAAGACCGGACACTAGACAGTTAGTACTAAATTAAGGAAAAGCAGAAGGTGAGAGAGCGAGAAGAACACTAAAAATATGAATAAAGGTTGAGTAAGAATGTTTTAGATAGATAGATAGATAGATAGATAGATAGATAGATAGATAGATAGATAGATAGATAGATAGATAGATAGATAGATAGATAGATAGATAGATAGATAGATAGATAGATAGATAGATAGATAGATAGATAGATAGATAGATAGATAGATAGATAGATAGATAGATAGATAGATAGATAGATAGATAGATAGATAGATAGATAGATAGATAGATAGATAGATAGATAGAGAGAGAGAGAGAGAGAGAGAGAGAGAGAGAGAGAGAGAGAGACTTAAACAGAGAAAGAGTGGGAGAGGGAAATTTTAAGGGATAAGGAAAGGTTAGAGCGACAGATGGAATTTAAGCAGCGAGAGAAGTAGAGCGATGGGAGGTAAAAAAACCACTATAGCACTAACCAATGTTTACAGATACTTAACTAGGGATAATATCACAGCTTTGATTAAGCAACTAGTTCACTAGGAAATACTCATCACAAGACCAATCCTCATTTCACTGTTCTTCCATTTCGCTTAAGACAAAAGTGGTATTTTTTCTAGTTCTTGGTTTCTACTATCCAGAAAAAGGTAACCCAGCTTCTCACAAGGTCTTCAGACTTTCCAGTCAGTTCCATGAGCTCGGACCGGCGTCCGGTCAAAGCTCATCATTTTATCCTTGCGTTCTTTCAATTGTGCTCACTCATTTCTTTGCCATTGCCTTGAGATAATACACATATGTACTTAATTCTATGTAGACCTTTGAAGTATGCACATACGATCTTTGTCTTTCCAGTTTTTTGATGCGTGATTTTGAAAATAGCTTTACCAACTCTCTTTCTTTCTCTTTCTCTTCCTCTCTCTCTATCTCTCTCTTTCTCTTCCTCTCTCTCTCTCTGAATCTCTCTCTATCTCTCCCTCTCTCTTTCTCTCTCTTTTCTCTTCCTCTCTCTGTATATCTCTTTTTCTCTCTCTCTGTCTCTGTCTCTCTTTCTCTTCATTTTCTGTATCTCTCTTTCTCTCCCTCTCTCTCTCTTTCTTTCTCTCCCTCTCTCTTTCTTTTCCTCCCTCTCTGTATCTCTCTTTTTCGAAATGGCGATTTTTTTGTTCATTTCCATCTCAAACCCAAATGTTAGGTTGTTGTTTTCGACCATTGTTAGCTCAGAAAACAGAGAATACCTAGATAAGAAAAAGTAGTTTAGAAGACAGATACGAAAAAGTGAGAGATTTCTGCTCTGATCAGTTTTTTCTCTCATTTTCCATGATAATTTTGCTCTGTTTATCTTTGATTTGTTTCTCTCTTTTTCTTTTACTCTTTGTGGCTCTCAATCCCATTCGTTCTCCTAGTTTCTTCTTCTTCTTCTCTCTCTCTCTCTTTCTCTCTCTCTCTCTCCCTCTCTCTCCCTCTCTCTATCTCTCTCTATCTCTCTCTCTCTCTCTCTCTCTCTATCTCTTTCTCTCTCTCTCTGTTTCAGTCGGTTTTGTCCCGAGTGCACTCCTCCCCTGTTGAACCCCGAACCGCTCTTCCTACCTATCTCATCTCCATCAACGGTGGACTCCCCCCCTCTCTCAGCTCAAACCCAGTCTCCCCCTTCAGGCGTTCTTTTTCACTTTCTAATTCTCCACTCTTATCACTCTCCCTCGCCAATCCTTCCAAACTGTTTCCCTTCTATCGCAAAAGAAAGGCTTCTCTTTTTATCTCTATCACAACGAACACCACTGCTTTAACTGTTTGGGTGAAGGCGAGAGGGAAGAGAAGAGAGAACACGAAGGTGAGAGAAGACAGTTAAGGAAGAGCCGAACAGAGAGCGCGCAATGCCTCATCACCTGTGATGACCACATTCTTATTTGCCCACTTTTCTCGTACTCCTTCGTCTTTCTTCTAGAGGCCAAACTTTTTCTGTCTCTTTTCTCCTCCCTCTGAATTTTTTCACTCTTCTTCTCTTGCTCTCTTTTACTGTCTCTAGCCCTCTCTCAACTTTTTCCTTCGTAATCTTTCCCTTCACTCCTTTTCTTCAAACCCGCTCTCTTTTTCACTACCTTCTCTTTCGACCGTCTACCTCTCTTTAAAATATTCTCCAAAGTGATCCTACTAAGCTTCAGGTCTCCAACCGCTTTCAGAGAACTAGCGTTCCATTGAAGGACTATTAGAGGAGTGATACTGAGCGAAGGAAAGGTTTAATTCTGCTTCTTGGTCTGTGCATTCATGTATCATCTATCATGAGACGATGAGTTTGTTTGTGATTGTATCTACTTTAAGATCCTCTTAATCCTTCCATGGTTCCCCTTCTTATAGATAGAAATTTTATCTTGCAACAGTACCTTATCTTTAAGTTTTCTTTTCTTTAAGTTTTCAAAACGAGCGCGCACTTTCGTTCAGAGAAAGATATATAAATTGGTTTAACCTCAGTCCGTGAACTTTATTTTGCTGCTTAAATCATCAATTGAGCGTTGATCAGCGCCTCTAGCAAGCTTTATATTAAGCAGTGTTCTTTGATCCTCAATAAGCTCTGGGGACAGGTCTAATTGTAGTAACTATCGGCCTGTTACCATAACTTCTCCAATTTGCCGCGTTTTTGAAACTATAGTAGCTAATCATATAAGACTACAATACAGAAGCATATTTTCTAAATTTCAATATGGTTTTATTTCCAGAAGAAGTTGTGAGATTCAGCTTTTAAAATCAATCAGTGAGTGGGAGATATCTCTGAAGAAGAATCAAGAACTAGATGTGATTTATTTCGATTTCTCAAGAGCTTTTGATAAGGTTTCTCATTCTAAGCTAATTGCAAAGCTTCACCAAATAGGAATTCCTTCAAGTTTTATAAAATGGATCGCTTGTTTTCTTGAGAATAGATTGTTCAGGGTACGTATAAATAACACTTTCTCGGATTATTTCCCTGTACTAAGCGGTGTACCGCAAGGTACAGTCTTAGGGCCCCTACTCTTTCTTTGCTTTATTAACGATATCGAAAGCGTTATAACTGACCCAGTAAAATTTTCCTTATTCGCGGACGATTTGAAAATTTATAGTCACGATCCAGGTCGTTTACAATTAGCTATCAATGAAATTTGCAATTGGTCATGTAAATTCAGTTTACCACTTGCAGTTAATAAAATAAGCTGCCTTCATTTAGGGCAATCTCAACAGAACTACTACATAGATAATACAAAAATTAAGGATGTAGAGTTAGTAAGAGACTTAGGTTTTGGCGTGCTTGGTTACTCGCATCGTGAAGGTTTTGATATTTTCTTGTGCTTTGTTGTGCCGGTGAGACGATGCGGAAGAATACTGGTTTATTGTCGGACGTTTCGGTTTTTTAAAACCATCATCAGCAATTACCCTCAAACTTGGGTAATTAAACCGGCACAACAAAGCACAAGAAAATATCAAGAGACTTAGGCATTTTTATAGATCGTAAGCTCACTTTTAAACAGCACATTGAAGTCATACGTGCCAGAAGTTTGAGTCGAATCGCTCAAGTTTTTAAAGTTTTTCGATGCCTAGATTTGAACGGTTACAAAACTGTGTATACCACATATATCAGGCCTCTTCTAGAATACGGAACCACAATTTTTTCACCAATTTCTCGCAGTAATTGTTCAAGAAGACTGGAGTTTCCACAAAGAATCTTTACAAAGAGGGCGCTATCTCGCTGCAATAACCCTAATCTAAATTATCCCCAACGTCTCAAGCTATTCAATTTAGATTCGCTTGTAGAACGTAGAGCCCGCTTCGATTTATTTATTGTTTTTCGGTTACTATTTGGAAAAATAGACTGTCATATATGCAAAAACCAAATGATTCTTAGAACGGAAACAAATCTTCGTACCTCCGATAGGACTTCCCGGTTAACTTTAGTGCAGATAAATCATTATAAGCACTCTAATTTCTATTTTAGAAGAGCTATCGGTTTATGGAACAGAATCGCAGATACTCAGAACCACATCACTGAGCTTCGAGAGTTCGCAAAGATTCTAGAAGAACTGAACCTTCTCACAGTCATCGACCTACCGGATTACCTTAAAACGGATTGAAGAGTGGATCCCCAAATGCCATGATTTTATCCCGTTCTTCCTGACCAATTTTATACACCGTATAAGTGGTAACTCAACAAGTTACCCTTCGGTGATAATAAAGATTTAATTTAACTGGAACTCTGAAATACGAAAACTTGCCTCACAGATACATACGCTCAAACCCTAGGATATACAATACATATGTATGTACAAAAATTCACTCACTCTCTCAGATTTGCTAGAGCAATGACTCGAGATCGAGGTCGTATCATTATTACCCTTACTGATTCTTTTTTGCCTTTCCTCCGAAATGTATCTTTCTCCCCTATCTTCTCACTTGTTTCTCAACTCTTTTCTATCGCCTTTTCCTCCTTTCTATTGCTGTATTCATTTCTGTTTTCATTTCATCAGCTCTGAAAGTTCCTCATCTACACGTTGACTGTACCTCGAGTCCAGCCTGACTCAATCGTTGTTTTTTCTTCTCTTCTAATCTACCGAGCTGTATTTCACTTATTCTCTCCTTTTCTCTTTTTTTCTCCTCCTGATTCTGCCTGTAGCTTTCTAACTACGTATTTCTTGCTCTCCGTTCTCTTTCAATTTTCTTTCTTCAATCACTTCATATCATCATATCTCCCATAGAAATTTTATAGGCTCCCGACTAATCTTTGTGAACTATTCCATCGCGTTACCCCGAACTATTAACGAAAACTTCAACAGATTTTCTTCCCTTGAGTTTGAAAGAAAACCTTTTCTCGAGAGTTCACGAAAGGCTTTCGCGATTGTTCCTGTTAGAGGAAAGTTTTCACAACCGAAAGTCATCTTTAGTTTATTATTCTTTTGCTCTATGTATCTATTACTATATGTATGTATACTCCCTTTACTTCCTCTCCTGGTATATCTATGGCTCATCGCTGAACTATGTATATCTCTTCCACATTCAGTTCAATTCTCTCTCTCTCTCTCTCTCTCTCTCTCTCTCTCTCTCTCTCTCTCTCTCTCTCTCTCTCTCTCTCTCTTTCTCTATTTCGCTTCCTCCCTCTCTCCCCTGTCCCTCTTTCTCTCTCTGGCTCTTCCTTTGCCTATATATCTGTTTCTCTTCTCTCTCATAAACTTGCTCTCTCTCTATTGCGGGAGATGCTTACTTTCATCCAACTGGGAAGCTTTTCATAACCCCAGCCACATTTTCACTCACACCAACTTCTCATTCCTTTTTATAAACACCAACTTTCCTCTTTTCCCAGAGGGCTCATTGGGTAAACGAAGCAAAGGCATTTGGCTTTGTCCACTATTACTTCTTTCATACCTCACTGTAGTTTCTCCTGACTCTTTCAACTTCAGAGTCAGATGAAGTTTTTAAAGAAGGTTGATGGGAAAGAGTCGGCCGATGAATCGGTAGCCGCAGCCGGATACGATTCTCAATGAATACACCATAGTTCTAAGGTACTTATTTCCCATTTTTTTATGCAGACATGTGAAGATCATTATTCCACTTGTACTTGCGGAATTTTAGAGATCATCAATTTACCAAAATTTAACTTTTTCGGTTGGTCACTTCTGAGTCCTACGGGAAAATACATCTTAAAAGCTCAGTCGCCCCTCAATTAAGGAATTTTGAATAAGATTTGCTAGATTTCCAACTGATACATGTTAAATTGGTTTTAAGTGTGCTCATTCCCTTGAAACTCATTATACAGTTGTTAGTTGAGGATTCACAGAAAATATTGGAAGTCTTTAGCATCAATTATAGATTTGCTGCTTTTTTGACAAATTTATGAGATTCATCCTTTTTTACTCCAGGTATTGTAGTGAATATTGGGAGAAGGCTTGAAGTCTAGAGACATGAGGGAAGAAGCGACCATTTCGCAGCGAGTGAAGGGGAAGAGTGAAGTGAACCATGTCGAGTGAACTGCTTGATCCCAGTTTTAAACCTGATATTGAAAGATTTATTTGCTGCCTGAACCCAGCTTAAACCCTGATATTGAGAGCATTCGCGGCTTCAACCCAACTTATGACCTGATATTGAAAGATCTTGAGATTCATGATGAATAACTTTCTCTGCTTACGTGACGTAGTTACGGCGCCATGTTATCTTGGATACAACTCCTGGATGAAACTCACGGGGATTAGAAGCCATACCAAAGGTTATCACTTCAATCTGTTCTCACAAAGTTTGTACTTTAGAATTACATACTGGGTTGAGGTTATTGCTATCTCTTCCCTCAATTACTTTCTCTAACCAACTTTTCAATAAATTTCTTTTTGCAGATATATTCGCTTAACTTTTATGTTGTTCATTGAATCGTTGATTCTTGAATTTCTAGCAAAATTTATTTTTCTTTGATGATGTTTTAAAGAATCGGTTCTCCAAAGCTTCCGTAATTATTTTCAAATATAACACGCTACTGACTGGAAGATAGAAATATAAAAAAATTGTCTTAAAATCTAATTTTTTAATTTTTTTTTAATTTCTCTTTTTTTTAAACTCTAGTTTTACTCTTTTATCTTTTTCTCTCTTTTCTCATATCTATACTCTTCCGCTTACCTACCTACCTCTTTAATTTTCTTGTTCCCTCTTCTTTTCCTAAATTTTTTCTTGATTACTACTTATTTTAGTCTGCCTATTTCAAATATACACACAGACAAACATACATTTTTTGCTCCTATGCCTCCTGTAATAGTTATGCAAACCGCACTATCTGATTAAAATGCTTATGGGAGAATGATTACAACATTATTTCAAAGGATTGCAGAGGAAAAGAGAGAGAAATAGGAGTTGAGAGAGTTATGAAAAGGAAAAACGATCGTTCTCGATGACAAAGATTGACAAAGTTGAATGCAGATGAAATGAATTTGAGCCTAAGAGAAGAAAATAGTTAGATAAAATAATACTTTTACTTATACTGAGTAAAAGGGAGGAGACAGAGAGAGAAAGAGAGGGAGGAAGAAAGAAAAAGAGAGAAAGAGAGAGAGGAAGAGAGAGTGAGAGAGAGAGAGAGAGAGAGAGAAAGAGACAAATATAGGAAGCCTAGTCTTGTTAAGGATAAAGCAGGAGGTGCAGTCTGTGATGAAAGTAAGGGATCGGCAGTTTTTTTGAGTGAACAAAAATGATAATAGATTGGCATGATGACTGCCGGGTATTCTTCGTAAGTTGGTTTCCATTAGTCGAGTCTGGTCACTTTGCCCCTACGCTCGAATCTGCTCACTTTGCCCCCACGCTCGAGTCTGCTCACTTTGCCCCTACACACTCGAGTCCTGTTCTTCCGAAATTTCACACTATCAAAATAGCGGCTCTTTCAACCTCTGAACTCAGTTTTTAACTAATGTTTTGGCATGCTTGAGATGAATTGAATGACATATCAGCGTCTCTATCAAATCAAACTCGGAAAGGAGAGGTCAAGCCTGCTCTTTTGGTCGACCAATAAATCAGAAGAAATTAGAACAGTTGAACGATTTCCGATCGATTTTTTCCTTGGAAAACTCTGCGTCTTGTTTTCGATCAATAAGTGTTTTCCACTAGTTTGACGCTAATCAGGTAGAGCTTCATGGACATGTTTCGTGATTCTCTAGGAGGTGAAATGTTGCAAGAAGCTGCCAAGAAGAGGAGATGAGATGAAACAGTAGCTGAGGCAATTATGTGATCAGGTTCGGTTTTCTCGTTCTTTCTATGTTTCCACTGCTAGAAGTATTCAGTTAAAAACCTCGTATTGACTCTATCTAATGATATTACTAAATTGAATAGTCGGTTCGCCGAGCTCTCTATATCAATTCTCCCCCACCCTACGGCTTTTTGATGTTCCTGCGTACCATTCATGAACGGCCAGCCAGGCCCACACACATAGTGCTTCCCCCTTCCTCCATCATAAGATTGCCGCTGAATCCATGATGCCTCTCACGTTCAGAATGCTCCATCCTCTCAACATTTCTCTCTTCTCTCTCTCTCACTATCTCTGTTGTGTCTCTCTCTTGCTCTCTTTCTCTCCCTTTATATATCTCTCCACTTCTCTCTCTTCTTATCTCTATCTCTCTTTCTTTTTTCTATCGCTCTTTTCTCTCTTCATTATTCTTTCTCTTTCTATTCATTCTTTCTTTTATTCAATCTTCTCTACACTTATTTAATACTCTGACTTCTTAGGTTCTCCAACTTCTCTTTTATGTATACCATAAACATGAAAACCGTTTGACTCATTTGCCTCCCCTCCCCTTTCACCATATTACTCCAGCATTTTTCAACTCCATGCTCTGATTCGTTTTCTCTCTCTTTTTCTCTCTTTTTCCTCTAAAATTATCTTCTCTTCTTCACGCCTTTCTATTATCAGTATCCGATTCTTCTGTTAATTTCGGTTCGTTTTTCCCTGAGCCTTGTCTGTAAATGTTAAAAAAAGGGGCAGAAGGTGGCTCAAAGCATAAGAAATGAGCGGGAGAGTTAGACAACTATGATTGTGCCGTGCCGTATGCCTTCTTTTCATGATAACCATTTAGGAATGGGTTTGCATCTTATGTCTTTTTTCATCTTTCTTTCTTCAAAACATAATCTTTCGCTTTCGTGTCAATTTCTTGTTGTTTCCCTCATCTTCCTCTCTCCTGGCACCTTTCCTTTCCAAATTAATTTCTCTCTGTAATTCTCTTTTCTTTCATATTTCTGCTTTTATCAAACCTCTACTTCTATGTCATGAATATGATGATGTGCTTCATTCTTCCGAGCAAAAAAGGCAAAACTTCGTGTTATCTTCTGCTAAATCTTCATTTCTTTTTGAAACAGAGTTTTACAAAGAAGTATTGTTATTTGGAGCTTGATTATAAGGCTGCCTCCTAGTATAGATTTTTGAAATTTGATTTTAATGATAATATTCAAGGGTTTATCTTTAAAATATCACTTTTTGAATGTTAGCGCCCATATGGATGATATTGAGAGAGGTCAAAATCGGCAGAATGTGTGTTTAAAATATGTTATATGTATCTGTTAAAAAGATACATATAACATTTCAAACATACATAAGTAGAGATTTTTTGACATCTCATCAGAATATTTCGGTTTCTTACATAGTTATTGTGTATAGGGAGGGCACAGTATTGAAGTGAAATGAATATTACCGAATCTAAACAGAAAAAGTACCCAAGTAAAAAGGCTATTTCACGGGTTGGGATCGAACATAGCCCTCGTTCCCTAACTATAAATTATACTCATTCCTCCAGTCATTTCATTCCTTCCGTCATCAAGTATAACTTTGATTAGAACGAAGTTTTTCATGGAAATAGCACCAACTCATAGGCATCGACTGTTTATCGAGTTAGCATCGACTGTTTATCGAGTTAACAACGCGGACTGACCGCCACAACACAGCACAATATCAAGTCATTTGACGACAAAAACAACATAACAAAAATACATCGGTGAACCAAAATGTTTGTAATATACATCGTCAAACAGAACACTTATCAATCCGTCCTATAATGAATGAGAACAAATTTGTGAAAGCCCTAATTTTTTCCTTGTCGTCCGAAAGCCTTCTTTAATCATAAAAGTCATAAACGCAGCAGCTACACACAAAAAACTGCTCGTAACCACACCTTCAAACTCATTATCTTTCCCAGAAAGTCGTGTCGTAAGCTGAAAAGCCGAAGCTGAAACAGAACCGCACCCGCTTTCGCACCCCTATTCCATTTATCGATTACAAACAGGCAATAGCCACATGGGAGAGTTGCTGCCGGGTCGATACCTAGTTGTTCTCCGGGTTACCGCCTCGCTTTCTCGAAAGCTCTGCATGTTGCAAGACATCGGCTTGTAACAGTCTTCGGCGTGTATATAAGGTTTTACCTATCTACAGTGCCTTCCTGGCCTTGTTCAGTCCGTCGAACTTTATTCCTCTAACATGCAACTCCTTCAGAGGGTGGGAGGGCCGGGGCTGCATAACTTTCCCGAACAGTCTAGAATGAAGAAAACCTCCTTTTCATTTTCAAAGCACACGCGTCGACGCGACGCGTCTGCGTCTCATACATGCAATTTCCTACGGTGACCATGTTCAAATCGAACAATTACGCGTTCTCACAACACTGCAGAGCTACTCGTTAATTCATTTGAAAAAGGAAAAGTCTTTGGATGCTTTACTTGTAGGTAGTGTTCAAGAGACGCTTTTAATAAATCTGCAAAAAGCTCTCCTAGTGTCTCGTGCCTGAAGATGAATGCCTGAAGATCTATCATAGCTGACTAAAAATGAATGGACCAAAAAAAAGCTCCAAAAAAAAAAATTTATTGAAACATGATCGTCTACTTCGAAGAAAGTTTTTTCGGTTAATTTTTCATTACGCGGTTTTAAGAAAAGTTTTCATTTACGCATTAGGATGGATTAAGGGGAAGCAGACATAATTAGGTTCTCAATGCATTACGTTCTTCTTTGCGCTCCAAAGGTCGAACACAACTTTAAAATGTTTGCTGATACTCATTACATCGTAGAATTTGATCTAGGGTGTCGAACCGGGAGCAAGCGCGTTACAACTAAAAACCAAGAACACATTGTCACGACCCCGTAATCAAACAATAAAAATTGTATGTAGCATGAATAGAAGTGTGTCTTCTGTTCTGCGATGGCAAAGCACTTGCTCTTCCCGGTACGTAAAGAGCCCACTGGAATATTTCCCGCTCCAGGGATCAGCTGCGATAAAAAAACCAACTACCGTCTTAGAAAGGATTTGCAGTCTTCAAAAGTGTGTAACCGCACACTTGCCAAACAAATTTTGGATAGTTATTGTTATGTTGGTTAATTATCCGTTAACACATTTGTTGAAAGCTAAGCTGGGTAAATGAAGAACGATCTTCCTTGCGCTTGCTTCCGCGCTGGGGCGAGGTACGCGCTCACCCGAAACGCGAAACCAACAAACCTATCTCATGAGAACCCATTTTCAATTCCTGAGTCATTACTTGTGATTAGATCAGCAGTGGGGAAGTTCCGATTTATTTCCAACATATTCTAATTTTTTTGGTTTTCCGGGAAAAAGATCGAAATTATGATGCCTCGCACAATAGTCGCGCAACTCATGCTTATACAGAACGCCTACATACGTTTATGGCTCGATGACTCGTGTAATGAAAGCTATTGGATTTTCCACGTTAATATTTTCTTCGGTTCTCCGGGAGTTTGTACAATGATGCAATCGGATGGTGACCAAAAAAGCCTTGGAAAGCAAAATCAAACTGGAACCGATGAAAATTTTTCAGAAAAGTTCATTTTTTTGTATTTTCTGCATAAATGCGAGAAAATGTAAATTTTTTTTGAAAAAAAGTGTAAAATTCGGAAACTCGATGGTTATCAAATTCAATTAAGGTTTTTCTTTTCGTTCTTTTTTCACTTTATTAGTTCACTTTCTGAAGTTTCAAACATGCTATTTTCGCTTACTTTCTCCACTTTTCTCTTTTTCTTCTCTCTCCTTGCAGATCTCTCTGATGCTCTATGGCTTCATGTGTTTTGTTTTCATCTCTGTTCGTCTGTTTTCATATTTCGTCCTCTCTCTATCTTTCTCTCTCTCTTTGTTTTCTTCTCTATATCTCTCGTTTCCTATGTCTTTACTTTTGTGTGTTTATTGCTTTCTCTCTCTCTTTCTCTTTCTCTTTCTCTCTATCTTTCTCTCTTACGCTCTTTGTATCTGTGTCCGTGAATTTCTAATTTCTTCTCTTTCTTCATATTGTTCGGTCCGCCTCTTTTTCGGTTACTGCCTCTTCGTGTTAACATTTTAACAGCCTTCAGCTAATAATCTTGCTCACTTCGAACTCCTCAATTCGAATTTCCGACTGGTATACATCTCAAATACTCCCTTGGTCTCTGTTTCTCTGCTGTCAATCAACTCCACCCGGGTAATAGTTGCCACTTTCAAGTCTTTTCTAAAATTATATAACCAGGAACTTCTTTTGTAGTCTTAGGTTGTCATATATACACACACACACACACACATATATATATATATATATTCACACAAACAACACTCATGTCCCAATATTACCCTTCTTACTTCCTGTGAACTTCTCTCAATTAGATTCATACAATATTTTTAAAACCCTTCTCTCTTTATTTCTTTTTTATTTTAAACAAAATGTTTCTCGAATATTTGAAGTTTTTACTCTCCTCTCTCTTCTCAATTTCTTTCACAAATTAAATTTTTCCTTTTCTACCTCGAAATTTTTAACTCGAACAGTTCCTGTTAGATTTCACGACATGTCATTAACTGTAAAAAATAAGATCATGCCTAGAGAGAGGTCACTATAGGCTGACGCTGAAGTTCAGCAGATTTATCTTGTTTGGTGCAAGGTGCCTGTGCTTTAGGTTCGTGGCGGACACAGAATCTTGCTAATCCCCAATGAGAGTATTCCCGTCCTTGATAATAAAAGTTTAAAAAAACCGCTTAAATGAAATGTTTTGAAATTTCAGTTCGATTGTGCTTCTTTAATTCACAAAACAAGTCAAATAACTCCTTTAAGTTTTGCAGTGTTGGAGTCTCAATGAATGATATTCAACCCGATGGGATATATCGCTTTCTTCCTCTATTGTTAACACCTTCACTTCCTACTCTCTAGTTTTAGATTTGAACAATTCTACCCATTCTGGGTATCTCTCCTATTCAAACAGTTCCTTGTGAAGCTTTGATAAAAATGTATAAAATTTTTCCCAACGCCTGTTCCCATCGTACGTCTATGAGTAAGAAAACGAATAAAAATAAATGAATGTATGTTTTTGTGATAGAAAAAAACATTGAATCTACCCTTTATCTGTAACTTGCTATCTTTCTCAATACTCTTGTAACAGTCTTTCAGTTTATCTCGTTAGATTGATCACTTCCTTTCGCATCTCAACCTATTTCACATTGTTGAACAATATGTCTCTCAACTGTTTTCTTCATAGATGTTTACATAAATTCGTTCACGTGAGAATTTTCTCGATGTTCCGTGAACTTCGAGCCATCTCGGATCATTAATTTACGTAGTAAACACAATACCAAATCATATGGGCTGGAGAGTTGAGTTTCGGGTTGGAGAGCTGAGTTTTCGGTTCGATGGAAGAGGTACTGAAGAGCAGCTAGGTATACAATTCTAGGAAAGGTGCCATGCGGATGGAAAGGAGACTTATTTCAAGGAGTAGAATGAGTAACATGAAAGAGAAGAAGAGAAAGGGAGGGGGGAGTTTGGAAGGATAGACCGAACTGTGGAGATCAGAGAAAGAAAAGGTAATGTTCGGTGAAAAGAGCAACAAATATCCATAGCCACACAATGTCGCTGGACTGTTTTTCAACTCGATTTGAGCATAATTTTTTCAATACTTCATGAAAATTGTATCACAAGCGCGTTGGTTTCAAACGATAAATTTTTGTGAGTCAGTGCTCAATTAAGTAGGATATGGTTTGAAAGATAACGACTAAAGGTGTCCAACTGATTACCCGCTTCTTTCGAGTTGGTGTTAGAAGGAAGAACAGCACTATAAACGAGCACATATAATAATTAGAAAGAACGGGAAAAGTTTTTAATCTGCGAAATTCTTTTATCTGAATTTGATTTTGTTGTCTCTAACTTTTTCATCTAATTCGTGTTTTAACTTTTTGCGCGTGCGGCTTTTTCTCAAGGCTCCACCCCTTTTGCGAGTTCATTTTTTTTTGAAACCTTGCTTTCATGTTCTTCTCTTTCTATACTATTTCTCACAGAATACTTCCCGTACTCTCCATACCAACAAGGCTTCCATTCTCTAACTTCGCGGCTGTTAACTCTTTCATATCTCTTCTAACTTTGCTTGCGGGCATAAACATGCCCCCCTTCCTGAACCACTGTTCTTTCATTCTTCTTCCCCTCCCTATCGGTTCTTCTCCATGGTATTCTTGGTTGATAGTCGCAAGGATTGGGAACATAACTTTTCATTTTGTTAACGTTTCACTTTGGTTGAGACTTCGTGCCTCTCCAAAATGAGATTTTTTCTCGTTCTTCTCACCTTCGTCTATGAAAGAACCATTTCCGTGTGCTCACAACTTTCTCCATGTTTCGTGAACCTTTCCATGAACTCGCCACCACAATTCTTACTTCCATTGTCTCTGTCCATAAAGTTACTCTGACAAAATTTAAACTGATTCGCAGTTGGCGGCTCTATCACTCAACTCAGTCTACAGTTCCCTGTCTCCGCCTTTGTCGCCTCATCGCTTCTATACAGCTTGGGCTTCTTCGCTCTCTAATGGAATGAGTACCGCTATTGCACCAAGTTCCGAAGCAACGGCAGCCATGTCTGCGCCTCCAGATGCAAAGAAGATGCGACTAAATCTTCCGCTAACACAGGTACAACTTGTTCGAATCTCTCTTTTAAAACTTACTCAAGTGTCTCCGGTAATCAGGAACTAAGCGAAAAAATTTGACCTTTTTGCAATTGGCAGCGCTCAAGATTTTTCTCGTTCATTCAATGCTTATTTCTTCGAAAAATGCGCTTTATTCCAGACTAATGAGTTCCTCATTGGAGATTTAGTATTGACACAATTATTGAAAAAACAACATTTTATTGCTCTAAATTGAAGCTGAGCGAGTTATCAATGCACAAATGTTTTTGATAATACCAGATATCAAGGGTGAAATATTAGCGAAGGATTAAGATTTTTAAAACTTTTTTAAATGAAATCGAAGCTTAAAAGCAGAACTGCAGAAATAAGCTGTCTCTTAAAACGTGTCTTTCAAGATTTTGCTATCCACTTTTCGCAATTTCAAACTTTCATTGTTTGTTCACCTAGAGTCTTGTGAGTTTTCATAGAAGTTTTCAAGTGAAACAGAAAGTTTGGTGAAACATTAGGTATCGTTCTTTCAAGATTCGTTTAGAAGACCTGATTGAAGTTATTTTTCAAATGACAGAAATTGAGTTTTGAATACAGAAAATCAGTTATGAAAGCAGCTCTTAGTTTTAAAAAGTCTTTAACTCGCGTATCAAATTCCGAAGGCCGTAGAATAGCATTTACGTTGTGAAACTAGGTTGAGTCCCTGATTATCTCAAATACTGTAACCTTATCTCAAAGAATCCTCGAGGGCTAATCAGGACTAAGTGGTGGTAAGATACTTTGATCCATTTATAATCCTCTCTTCCTCCTGCTAAAGTCAGGAAATTCTTCTTCATGAGTATATGAAGAACAAGCGCTTCATATGTTATTTTCGAGTAAAGAGAGAGAGATGACGATGACCAGAATTTCGGGAAAGCAATATAAAGAAGAGATAAACCAAAAATTAATTGAAAAGGGATGTAATTTAGTGCTTATCAGGATATTTCAAAGAGATCACCTAAAATAGATTAGATATAATTACTTTTAAACAAAAGTGAGAAGCGATCAGAAAAAAAAAAGGATTTTTTGTCATCCGCTTTCTTCTCCTTTATCGTCTAACCCGCTCGTTATCTGACACTTTTTTCGCTTGCCTGCTCTGTCTTCCTCTATTTCTCTCAATCTTCTCGATTCTCTTTGACGGCTCTCTCTCTTTCTTTCTTTCTCTCTATCTCATTCTCTCTCTCCCTCTCTCTATCTTTCTCCTTCGCCTTTTTCTCTGTTAAACTATGTGGGTGAGTTATTTTACCAGAGAAATTGAGAATCAGTTACCACTTTCAAGATATTTTTTTATTGTAAAAATTAGGTGCATTGTAAAAGTCTCTCAAATTTTAGATACGCTTTAATCCGGCTATTTTTTTAGCTGACTTTGAAGTATCAGAGAGAGAAAAGAAGCTAGTATCCGGATATCAGCCCTGTCCAAACATATACGAAAAGGTTTCGCTACTGAATTGGTTTCGCAGAATTATGCGTTTTAAAAACCTCCAAGAAAATTTATGGATTTTGTGCTGTATTTGCAGGCAACGCGGCAACAGAAAACTGCTGAAAATATCTGAGAAAGTGCGACAACTTATTAGTAAATCGAAAATAGAGGATTTAAGATATGATAATCGGCTTGATATGGGATGAAATCTCATGATAAGTAAAATTCCGAAACTCAGTGGCGCATCCGCCTGCGTGCGTGATGCACTAATGTTTACTGGTGGATTTTCATAATTAGCTAGCCAGCTATTAATTTTCAAGATCTACTTTCTACGAGAAAACGAGAGGATAGACAGGATTAAACGCAGAGTCTAAGAAGTAAAGTCAATTTGTTGAATGGGAGATAATCGAATGGTAAATAGAAGCAAAAGAGTTTTAGCCGGGATGATGCGGGAAAAGGGAAAAAACCTCGACAAACATGCTCCTCATCTACTAGATAGTACGTTCAGCTTGGAGGAAGTTACCTAAGGGCGTCATAAGCTTTCTGATTGGTATCAGAGAAAGGTTGGGCGATTTCTCACGACTTCATATAGATCCGAACGGATTTATACCTTACTACTTTTTGTCCTCTTTCTCTTTTTGAATTTAAAAAAAACTCTTTTTCTCTTTCTTTTCGCTTCTTTCTCGTGTACTATTTACCTAATCTCTTTGGCACAGTTCAAAGGCGATGAATTATACGACAATTGAACAAAGTGTAACACGAAACAAAAGTGTGACTAATAACGCGCTTCTTCTTCGGAACAGAAATATGAAAGGGTTGGATCCCGCCCGGTGAACTTGCGTTTGTCCTTGTGATAGGTTAATCACTCGAGAAAGCACGGGGGCCGTATGCCTACAAGCAGTAAAAAAATTTCTTTAAGTTTAAAAAAAAAAGTTTACCGCCGTATTCGGGTAGATGAGCTGATCTCTCAAGCAAAAAGTTTTCCTTGATAACGAAAAGTGACACTTACATATATTTTTATTTTGAGAGATTCTCAAGAAAAACGCAGTTTTCTACATAATTAAACTTTAAAATGAACCATACATACGGCCTCTGAAAGGACTTTGACTCGTTGAACCAGATGATCATATGTAGACCATTAAGCTCGATTCAAGTGAGGATATGCGCCCACTCCAGGCCTTTTTGCGGTTCTTGACAGAGATTTAGTTATGCATAGACATTCGGAGATGGGCTGCCTTTTCAGGTTGTTGTCTCCCCTTCTCTTGTATGCGATGACCACTTGCTGGATGCCGTGCACTCATCGGCGGCCTCTCCAGCGGCCCCCTCCTCTTCTAACAGTTCCGCTGGGATGGGCGAGGTACGGTACTTCCTCTCTTTCTCTCTCTCTCTTGTTATCTCTTTCGCTCTCTTTCTCCCTGGAAGAATACATGATAACTTTTGCAAGTAGCGTCTTCACAATACTCTAAGCTTCTCAAATTTTTTTATTGAATGATTTTTTAATATTTAATAGATGCTAAATTCAAAAACTAAACATACACAACATGTCAGTGATTTCCTTTTTGTCAAGTCAAATCTTGAACACTATCTATGTAGAAAAAAATAATGATGATTCGGTTTGAACCCTCTGATTTTGTGGAGTTGTTCAATATCAAAAACTTTTTCGTATGTTTTTTGTAGTCAAAGCAAAAATGAGAATTTAATTTTTTTAAAAATCTTTTTACGATGCACATTTGGCGAGAAAAAAAGAAGATTAGTTCTATATACCTAGAACCGTGTGTGTAATACATGAAAAATTGTTGCGTAGATAATACATATGTACTTTGACTTTAAAAGCTATAACTGTGTTCAATATGGATGCTAAATTTTTTTCCAAAAATACTTTTACAGCTATGGTCATGAAAATTAAGAAAAAATTAATTATGAATTACGAAAAGCTTCAGTTATGAAAATATAAATTTCAACGTTTTTTGTATACCGCGTTCCTAATTGAGTTTTACTATGTATATCTTAAAGAAAAACTTCACACCTCACATAGGAACGTTTGATTACATGTAAAATACTAGAGATTACATTGAATAGCTTTTTATTTTCGGACTGCATCATTACTCTCACGCAAGGTTTTTGCTGGTCTACCGAGGGAAAATTATTGTCAGAAAACTGGGTTTTCTTAAAGGCGCCGGTATAAACCTACCAGCAAACCTATTTGTGAACCCCTACACAAACCCAGTGACTATGAATATGGCCCCTTGTCGCTTCTTAATGAATATCAATTTGAGGTGGCAACAGCGACCGACTCGGATGACTCTGATTCTACATCGGCGGGCATCAACTCGACGAATATCATCGACTTCATCTCTCAGAATCTCATGATGAACAGCGTTTTCAAGGTAGGTCCCTCGCGTCTTTCGAAATGCGCATTTGATAGGAAATATTTCGTGTACTTTTTAGCCCTCAACAGTTTTACTTTTTTTGAAAAAATTTGTACTTGAGTTTTTTTGTACTTCTCGGTTGTGCTTTGCCTGTCAGCTAAGGAAATTTTTTTGCGAAGTAAAGTGAGAAAACAAAAAGAAAAAAGAGAAAAAAGAGAGAAAAAAGAGAGAAAAAAGAGAAAAAAGAGAGAAAAGAGACACCGAAGGAAAATGAAAAGAGAGCTTATGAGAAAGAGAATCGTTAGGTGAGGCTATACAGACAAAAACAGAAGTCAAGGTATAATAGATGGATGAGTGTATGTATATGATTCGGAGAAATCTTGAGCGAAAGGGTAGAGTTGTATTGTAATGAGTGAAAGCAAAGCCGCCTCGAGCGATTGAAGGGGAATCGGCATTATAATAATGATGTGCTCCCATACTTTCATATTACTCTTTCCGTGTATTTTTATTCTTTTATCTTCCTCTTTTCTCTCTTTCACTCGGCTCATCTTCTATGTACACTCGATTACTACCTACCACAAACAATCGTTTGTGTTATGGCTGTCCTCGCCCAATATAAAGTGTGAATGATAGCGGAGTATGAGGAAAGCAAAAAGAGAGAAAAGGAAAAAATGCAGATAGCTTTTTAGATGACAAATAGAGAGTGGAAAGAGGTTAAACTTTAAAAAAATCAGCATTTTTTGCGCCTAATATTGCCAGCTGTCACACGAGACAGCGGTTGCTATGTGGAACCTTTATTACTGTATTTGAAATGGAGCGTAAAGGATGAAAAGGTGTTCGGGAAAAAAGAAAAACAGGAAATTCGATAACGGAATACAAACAGAGTTAGAGACGAAAGGGTTGATGAATACGGTAGTTTGTGAATTTCGAGTTCTTCTCTTGTAACTCCTCCCCTCGCCTCGGGGCATGAGTCACAACCATGGGACTCGGGGCATGAGTCACAAACAATGGGATATCAGCCAGCGTAGATCTTCCTAACAATGAAATCAATTGCTCCTAGTGGTAGATAATAGTCAGCAGTTCAATTCAATTCTTTATTCCGCTTGAAACAAAACATCATGTTGAGTGACGAAACAGATGACACTGTCACAAAAAAAGTGAATTCAGTGAAGGTGATGGAAAGTGAGATGGTCTAAATATGACAAGAACAATCATGAACATTTCATTTTAGGAAAATCGGAAAGCACACAAAAAGTTATGAACTATTCATCCGCAATTAAGAACTATTCATCCGCAATAATAACTTGAAATTCCAAATATTCAACTCACTCTTTATCATTCGAGAGCTAACCGAGAACACATATATAATGGAAAAAAGAGGAGAAACAAAACATTTGAAGAAACAAAGCACTTGAATTAAAAATGTATTTTAGAGTTCGTGACAATGGTCTCACAATCAAGCTTGATAAGTTCATTTCTAAAAATGCTAGAAGAGCTTGTAGAAACCAAAGAGCAAGGTAACTTATTCCAGACAATAATCATTCTTGAGGCACAAGTGCTTGTTCTGCTTTGATATTTACACGGCAAGCATATTCTGTAGTTATTCGATCCTCTCAGCGAATAAGGCGATGGGCAAAGTTTAAACATATTTGAGTAATCTATTTGAATATTTCCGTGCAGACATTTATGGATAAACACAAGATCGGCCACAATTATTCTATACTTAAGCGAAGAGATGGAAAGAAAATTCAGTCTAGCAACATAACTCATAGTTGGAATAAATTGTAAAGTCTGATACGATTTCAGGACACATAGCTTAATAAAACACAGGGATCAGACGGTACAAAGACACTGTTAAAGCTTTCAAAATACTTGCTTGGAATGGAGAAACTTCGAAATGCAGCTTCAACTTCTTTGCCTAAACACAATAGTTACTGCTTTGCTCAGAAGCTCAGATAAAAACTCAAATTTCTTTTTAAAAAAAGAAATATTCCCATAGTTGGCGAGCATTCAGCTTAACAATATTAGTAGACTCTGTTCTTTATGAATTGAACAGTGACTCAAGAGGGTTTTATGTCCTTTGAAACCCAGTTCAATTAACCCAATTCCTATTCGTTCCTTCCCATTTCTCGGGAAGTGACCTCTTGATAGAGAACTCGTTAGAAGGTTCGGAGTAGGAAGAGTTCTTCACCCTCTACTCATGTATTATATCTCCTCCTCTTCAAACTCCTCATTTCCTGTGATTCCGAGTAATTTTTTCGTCCTTCGACCTCTTTCTCTTTCCCTTCCACATCTCGAACAGTCACCCAATCTTTCTCGCTGTTTGATGCCTCAATCAAACATATGTATGTATGCTTGTCTTGTCTGCTCTTGCTATGTGCAAAGTAGTTCTGAATGCGATAACAAAAGTTTGGAGGACGCGTAACAAAAAGTTACGGAAAAGTGAGAGAAAAATGAGGAGGCGCACCGAAAGATAAAGCAGTAAAGGCTCTACAAATCATTCAAAATACGTTATATTCCCACTTTTGTAAGCGAGAAGCCCATCAATGGTTTTTACGACCAGTATCAAATTCAATTTTCAAATTATTAGTTAGAATATGTTAATGTTCGAGTTTGGAAGCCACAAATATTCAGAAATAGCAAATAAGAACAATCTATTCAAATATTTAACAGGATCTGTAAACCTATCTATCTATCTATCTATCTATCTATCTATCTATCTATCTATCTATCTATCTATCTATCTATCTATCTATCTATCTATCTATCTATCTATCTATCTATCTATCTATCTATCTATCTATCTATCTATCTATCTATCTATCTATCTATCTATCTATCTATCTATCTATCTATCTATCTATCTATCTATCTATCTATCTATCTATCTATCTATCTATCTATCTATCTATCTATCTATCTATCTATCTATCTATCTATCTATCTATCTATCTATCTATCTATCTATCTATCTATCTATCTATCTATCTATCTATCTATCTATCTATCTATCTATCTATCTATCTATCTATCTATCTATCTATCTATCTATCTATCTATCTATCTATCTATCTATCTATCTATCTATCTATCTATCTATCTATCTATCTATCTATCTATCTATCTATCTATCTATCTATCTATCTATCTATCTATCTATCTATCTATCTATCTATCTATCTATCTATCTATCTATCTATCTATCTATCTATCTATCTATCTATCTATCTATCTATCTATCTATCTATCTATCTATCTATCTATCTATCTATCTATCTATCTATCTATCTATCTATCTATCTATCTATCTATCTATCTATCTATCTATCTATCTATCTATCTATCTATCTATCTATCTATCTATCTATCTATCTATCTATCTATCTATCTATCTATCTATCTATCTATCTATCTATCTATCTATCTATCTATCTATCTATCTATCTATCTATCTATCTATCTATCTATCTATCTATCTATCTATCTATCTATCTATCTATCTATCTATCTATCTATCTATCTATCTATCTATCTATCTATCTATCTATCTATCTATCTATCTATCTATCTATCTATCTATCTATCTATCTATCTATCTATCTATCTATCTATCTATCTATCTATCTATCTATCTATCTATCTATCTATCTATCTATCTATCTATCTATCTATCTATCTATCTATCTATCTATCTATCTATCTATCTATCTATCTATCTATCTATCTATCTATCTATCTATCTATCTATCTATCTATCTATCTATCTATCTATCTATCTATCTATCTATCTATCTATCTATCTATCTATCTATCTATCTATCTATCTATCTATCTATCTATCTATCTATCTATCTATCTATCTATCTATCTATCTATCTATCTATCTATCTATCTATCTATCTATCTATCTATCTATCTATCTATCTATCTATCTATCTATCTATCTATCTATCTATCTATCTATCTATCTATCTATCTATCTATCTATCTATCTATCTATCTATCTATCTATCTATCTATCTATCTATCTATCTATCTATCTATCTATCTATCTATCTATCTATCTATCTATCTATCTATCTATCTATCTATCTATCTATCTATCTATCTATCTATCTATCTATCTATCTATCTATCTATCTATCTATCTATCTATCTATCTATCTATCTATCTATCTATCTATCTATCTATCTATCTATCTATCTATCTATCTATCTATCTATCTATCTATCTATCTATCTATCTATCTATCTATCTATCTATCTATCTATCTATCTATCTATCTATCTATCTATCTATCTATCTATCTATCTATCTATCTATCTATCTATCTATCTATCTATCTATCTATCTATCTATCTATCTATCTATCTATCTATCTATCTATCTATCTATCTATCTATCTATCTATCTATCTATCTATCTATCTATCTATCTATCTATCTATCTATC
This sequence comes from Allodiplogaster pararmata, assembly GCA_964056735.1. Lineage (NCBI taxonomy): Eukaryota > Metazoa > Nematoda > Chromadorea > Rhabditida > Diplogasteridae > Allodiplogaster > Allodiplogaster pararmata. Next base: position 47,403,903 of record OZ057403.1, read on the forward strand.
TATCTATCTATCTATCTATCTATCTATCTATCTATCTATCTATCTATCTATCTATCTATCTATCTATCTATCTATCTATCTATCTATCTATCTATCTATCTATCTATCTATCTATCTATCTATCTATCTATCTATCTATCTATCTATCTATCTATCTATCTATCTATCTATCTATCTATCTATCTATCTATCTATCTATCTATCTATCTATCTATCTATCTATCTATCTATCTATCTATCTATCTATCTATCTATCTATCTATCTATCTATCTATCTATCTATCTATCTATCTATCTATCTATCTATCTATCTATCTATCTATCTATCTATCTATCTATCTATCTATCTATCTATCTATCTATCTATCTATCTATCTATCTATCTATCTATCTATCTATCTATCTATCTATCTATCTATCTATCTATCTATCTATCTATCTATCTATCTATCTATCTATCTATCTATCTATCTATCTATCTATCTATCTATCTATCTATCTATCTATCTATCTATCTATCTATCTATCTATCTATCTATCTATCTATCTATCTATCTATCTATCTATCTATCTATCTATCTATCTATCTATCTATCTATCTATCTATCTATCTATCTATCTATCTATCTATCTATCTATCTATCTATCTATCTATCTATCTATCTATCTATCTATCTATCTATCTATCTATCTATCTATCTATCTATCTATCTATCTATCTATCTATCTATCTATCTATCTATCTATCTATCTATCTATCTATCTATCTATCTATCTATCTATCTATCTATCTATCTATCTATCTATCTATCTATCTATCTATCTATCTATCTATCTATCTATCTATCTATCTATCTATCTATCTATCTATCTATCTATCTATCTATCTATCTATCTATCTATCTATCTATCTATCTATCTATCTATCTATCTATCTATCTATCTATCTATCTATCTATCTATCTATCTATCTATCTATCTATCTATCTATCTATCTATCTATCTATCTACATATCTAATGATGTAGAGTGGAAAATTTTTTTGTAGATGGAGGATATGCAAGGAATGTTCGTCGCTGCTGTTGCTGCTTCCTCCTCTGTGAACAGCGCCCTCAAGCAGCACCAAAACAACCAAAACTCTTCTCACTCCACTACCCCAGCACCGCCCGTCATACCGGGCGCCCTCGCCGTTGCTCAGTCTCCGACGGCGGCTTTATTCCCAGAGGTTTGTGAGCAGTCATTCTCCCTTCAATATGAGCAGGCACTGAGCCTCTTCACCGTGATAGGCATGATACCGTACTTTTTGAACATGAAGAGTTTTTCCAAATAGTCGATGTCAGCAACGAGTTAGATTGTTGATATTTAAGGATCGGAGACAAAAAGCGCATCTAACTACAGAGGACGAAAACAGAACAAAAATTGAAAAAAATTTACTTTTCCACGTCTTTTAATATTTGAAAAACTCTTAGTGAAAAACGTAATTAGAGTAAGTGATTTGATTAAAATTTTTTTAAATTGAATCGCACATTTTGTTCTTACGTAGAGGTCGGACCAAGCGTAATTTCTACAATCAAACTAGAATGAACACGCCTTAAGGACCTTTTCTATATCTTGTATGTTTATGTTTTTTCGTAGACCTCGAACCCTCACGGCCACTTATCCTCGCCATATTCAGAGAATAATTAAATATCGTAACTCTCTGTTTCACAATATTGACGATTCTAATACCCATTCTCTTTACGAGAAAGCTAGTAAAGATCTACTGAAGCAGATAATGAAATGGACTAGGCATTGTGAGAAGAAGAAATTGTCTCGTTCTCGGGACTTGTTCCGACATATCTCATCCCTCACTCGGCCTAAACCTGTGCCTCCTCGATATCTATTGAATACTACAGGGGACATAGTATTGAAAAATAAACTTAAATGTTCTCTGCTTTCTACCGAATTCGCTTCTCATTATACTACGGATGATAACCAACGTATCGCATTGCAAACTGAAGCGGCCCCTACTATGAGCCCCTTTCCTATTTTTCTCCCCTCTTCTGTTCTTAAAAGCCTCTCGAAGCTTAAACCAACGGGTAGCAAAGGTTCAGATGGTATCCCTCAGATTGTCCTCAAGAAATGTGCTAAGTCTCTTGCACTTCCTCTTTCCCATATTTTCAACTATTGTATTATCTGTGGTCAAATACCGTCTTACTGGAAACATTCTCTGGTGACCCCTATTCTGAAACCAGGCAAGGAACCTCACTTGGTGCCCTCCTATCGTCCGATTTCCATCCTTTCTCCCTGTTCTAAAACGATGGAGCGACTTGTTAGAGCTTTCATAATCAATCATCTATCCGAGCACTCTATTATACCTATCAATCAACATGGGTTTAGGCGTGGAGCGTCCACAGTAACCAATTTATTAATATGTGAAGATGATTGGACCTCTTCGTTAGCCAAAGGTCTTTCAACGGATGTCATCTACCTTGACTTCGTGCATTTGACACCATTAGTATAAGTAAGCTTTTGTCTAAATGCACACATTATGGAATTACTGACCCACTCCTTTCTTGGCTTGAGTCTTTTTTAACTAATAGATCTTTCTCTGTGCGTATGGGTGATGTCACTTCTGATCCAATGAATGCCACATCGGGTGTGCCCCAAGGGTCTGTCCTGGGGCCACTTCTTTTTACTCTGTATATATCCGATATAAATGAGGTACTAGAGAACTTTCCTAATATTCGTTATCAAGCATACGCAGACGATCTCAAGATTTGTGTTTCTTATGATAAGAACTCATACGGCGAACGAACTCGAGAGCTGCAATCAGCATTAGATTCCGTATTCGATTGGTGTTTAGTTAACCAACTATCTCTTTCTCCATCCAAGTCTCTCCATATTCACATTGGAGGTCGATCTTTATATTCCTCATACAGTATAAATAATGTTTCCATTTCATGTGTATCTCAGATACGTGACCTGGGCATACAAATAGTTTCTTCTTTGCGTAGGAAAGAGGCTGTAGCAGACCGAGTTAAAAAGGCATCCAAAGCAATGTATGCTATGCTCCGTGCGGTAACTGTTAATGATCCTGGTATACTGGTCAAGTGCTTTAAAACTTACGTAATGCCGCACTTGGACTATGCTTCGAATATATGGAATCCATACTATGGAAGAGATTGTGATGATATAGAGAAAGTTTTAAGGAAATTCACTCGCATAGTTTATCATCGATGTTTCGCAAATGAAGTTAATACGAGGTCTCTTCCTTCTTACCCCAATCGACTTGCCCGCCTTGGATTCGTTTCTCTCTCCAAGAGGAGGATATTTTCTGACTTAGTTATGGGTTTCAAGATCTTCCATGGACTGTCGATAATAGATAAAAAAACGATTTTTCAAAGAGACTATTCCAAAGCGAACTAATATAAATGGCTTATTAGTTCAGGGTAGCAAGAATACAGCTATAAACAACTCTTATGGAATGCGAATATCCCGCCTTTTCAGCAAACTACCTCGAAACTTGATTAATAGTATGAACCTGAAATATTTTAAATCCCAATTAAAAAGTGGTGTTCTATCTACTCTTCTCTCGTCATGAATTCAGAACTAATTTTTTTTTTTTGTCGTTCAAATTGTTCTATTTATATAGTTTTGTTTGTTTGTTTGTTTGTTTGTTTTTTCCCCCGTTCAATTCGCTATATTAAAGTCAAATTGATGTATTGCTTTTGTTATCGTATTTGAAAATTGTTTAGCTGATCTATTCATTCCTCATTTTCAATTGTAATCAAATTTGTGCGTTATTGCATCGAAAGATGTAGATAAAATATATATATATATGTTATGGCTAGAACTGATCAGGTGCTTTAAATTGATCAGATCTCTTTCTTTCGGCTTTCAGATGGCTCTTTCGGCTGAATATGTTAACTTTTCTTATGCGGTTTCGTTAGCTTAAGCCGTACGACCTCATCAACGTAAACTTTTGCCTAAGCCTAAGCGTTTTTGATGTAATTTTTTTTTTTAATTAGTTTTTTTTAAAAAAATTTTTACATTGAAAAACCCTTAGGCTTAGGCAAAAGTTTACGCTAATGAGACCGTACCGCTTAGGCTAACGAGGCCGCATAAGAAAAGTTTTGATGTAAAAGTAAATTAAAAGTATATATATATATAACTACATGGAAGTAGTTCAACATGCAAGATCACAGCGAGTGAAGATAACTGTTAATTGCAGGGAGACTGGAGTTGGCATCGGAATCCGGCAGCGTCTATCCGCTCAGGTGGAACGAATAAACAGACACCTGTATGGAAGTACTTCGTCTACAATAAAACCGAGAACTTGAGCAGGTTTGTGTGTGAAAAGGTCAATTTAACAGTCGAACATTTCAGATGTTTGAATCTTATTGCCAGAGGGTTACTGGTTGATAATAATCTTCCTCGCGCCTGTTCCTGCCTCGCGGCAGGGTGCGTGTATCCCTGAGATGCGTTACAGACTTGAGCTGGTAGAACAAGTGGCTGCGGGGTCAATGCTGGTGCGTGTAGCAGCAGTGGAAAGAGTCAAATTTGTGCGAGAGCACTACCATATTTTCTTAGCCCTCTTGGTTTGGGTGGATGTGTACGGGGTGGGAGTTGAACTTGGAACTCTTCGCATAATGGTCGAACACACTACCGTTAGGCCATCCCCGGACCACAGGGAACCTAGTTCAGAATCGTTAATAAATTTGCCAGAATTGTGTTGAAAATAGTGAAGACTTGGAGAAGTATGTATACAAATTATGTGGCCTTGCCCTGAAGAGTCCTGCTATACTACATAGCATTTCAACCTTACGGCTCTAAAAAGCTCGCGAGAAGAGATTGATTCTAAACAAATGAGATTAAAACTGAAAAGATCTAGTTTAAAAAAAGAGGAAGGAGGTCAAGCGGTTCATTCACCCCATTCCTGCAAAGTATAAGAATTCCTTCAAAAATCATTAGCTGCATAACCAAACTAAACTCTATACGTTTAGATGCATTATCAATGACTGCACGTACATGCTGAAAGGGCCGCACACTTCTACGTTGGCGTGTCATTTGAAAAAGCATCCTGAGGAGTACGCAGAATACCAGAAGCTCAAGGTGAGTCCTATGAAATAGTCTAAGAACAAAATGCACGTTTTTTTCTCCCTGCTTGCATTCTCATCTGATACATTCAATGGAAACAAAAAAGCTTCTAGCCTTTTGAGAATCTTCCTCAACTGTTAAATGAAGTCAACCACACGCGCCAGTGTTGTGTGAATACATGAGTGACTGATATGATGAGTAAGATTGAAGTCGGAGTACACACGTGATCGAAACGGCGTCAATCTGCCGCCATCACCTTCTTCTTCATCCGGCGGCTCATCGACCACTTCCGCCCGGCCGAACCATGTCAAGATGGAGGAGCGTAACTCACACTTCATCAACATACAAAAGTCAGTAGGACTTCGAAACGGAAGTATTACGAGGATTGTAAATTTTTAAAAATTTGTCAATGGTAGTTGCTCACTAACACTGTTCGTCTCGCGGTCTAGCCTTTGAGCTCATGCATCAATAGAGAGTTGTCAAGTCTTTTACAAAAATAATCTCTTTCACTCAAGGAGAATGAGACCTTTACAGTGGAGAATACTAGCAGTCATTCATGAACCTCCTCGAGAATAACTTGGCTTACTACATATAGTAATATACTGTATCTATGTATCTACCCCGTGCACCACGAGAAAGAAGAAGCAGACCTATAACGTACCCTTTTCTCTGACTCTTACAAATAAAAAAATTCCACTTTTAAAAACATGTTTTTCAGCGCTCTTCCTGCTTTTGCCCGGGGACCCTTCGCGACTCCCTCGGCCACTCCGACCCCCGGATCCATACACCCTTCCTTCCATGCAGCCGCACTAGCTGCTGCAGCGGCCGCAGTCTCCAATGCTAACTCCATCGCTTCTTCCACTCCGGCTGCGACTCCGCCCTTCTCCGTCACTGCTCCCATCACACAACACTCCTCCTCTTCCGTCACTCCGACCCTCAATTCGTTTCACAAACAGAGTCAGACTCATTCTAACTCCTAGAATCCCAGAAACTCATATCGGCTGAAACAATGTGTATCGGAACAAAACTATTTCCTATTCTTCTTCTCGGTCGCTTTGTTACTCCTCTCTCGTGCTAATAGCGTTCTGATCTCACAGACTCTAAAAAATATGAGGGTAAGAAGCTGATTGGTCTACCAAACCACCACCCTTTCAAAATTGCTCATCTCATCACCCTTCTCGCTGAACAATTTCAGCGATGACTCTAGAAGAGTTTTCATTTGTCAAATAAACCGTCATCATGAAACCAATCATAAGTTTTTTCAGGTATTACAGTATGTCCTAATCCCCCCAACAACGGCCAGACCAACGCTCAGACAAACGCTCAGACAAATGGTCAAATTAAGAAATGGCGAAAAGACGAGAGAAAGCAGAAAGATTTGGAAGTGGGTGTTCATTATTGTCTTTTGATTATTCTAATAAGATTCTAAAATAAGAATTCGACATCTTATCGTTACAATGCATTTTCGACAAGCTTTTTAAAAAAAAATTTTCGCCAAGATGTGATTTCCGTTATTTAACCGCTTTTCTCATCCGTTTCTCGGATTTTTTCCGTTTCCGAAAATGCAAATTTTCAGTAAAAGTATTCATTTTCAAAAAAAAATTATCTTCTGCGCGTCAAACACCTTTTCATACATATTTTTCAACTTTGTTAACTCATTTTCTTTCAAAGTATTTTCAACTTTGCAGAATCGTCTTGCCTTCTTCCTTTCTTCTGCTCGACTGAATTCCAAAATCATCGCGGATCCTTTCTTGAAAGACTTGTTAGAAGCAGCGCAGCCAAAGTTCTCCTTCCCTGAGGAGCCTTTTATCATTGAACAGGTACGGTTTTCAGTCCACTAATATTCGGAGTTGATAGAGAGAAAGAATCCGCATCCTCATCTTTGCGCAATGGTCGTATGCAAATTTTAGGAAAATCGTGAAGGAAACTTCTCCTTATAATTGCTGAAAATCGTTATGTGCGTATCCGAGAAATAACTGTTATACTTGCTCGTACAGTTTACCTACCCCAAATTAGCGAGAGAAAAAAAAAACTATTTTTAAAGTAAAGGTTTTCTGCTGACGGCTATGATCTTTGAAGGGGTGTTTATGGATATTATTCTAATTCTTTGTACAATAGAGAAGATTTAGTGTGGGGGATCAAGCTTTTATGTACTGTTTGTGAGCTTCCGGAAGAGCTATTGGCAAATTTTTGCAATATTCCAAAAAAAAACTAAACCGATAGAGCGCAAAAACCTCGAAGCTGTTGAAGTCCTTTTAATGACTATTAAGTAGAATTGATTAGACAACAGCCAGTCCACGATTAAGAGATATAAGTGATGTAAGATGAGATAAGACATAAATTATCAGTTACATACTTGATTACATTTTTTCCCTCAAGTCAGTTGAACGTATTAAAAATGTGTCCTATACTGTGACTGGTAACGCTTGCGCATTCCCAGTTTGAGATAGAGAGGATGAGTTCGATGTCACAACTGCTTTTGTCCGTCTGGTAGTTAAACAATTGTCATTTTAACCAGGCGTCACTGCCTTTGCTTTTGAGAATACATTATCTTATACAAAATTACTCTTCTGTAAACTGGACTAGCTTTTGTGTTTTATCAATCAGTTGAATATTGATTAGTGGGCGCACTGATGACGGTTATTGTTGTGTTTGCCACAGATTCTAGCAGCCGCACAGCAGAGGATGCATTCACAGCTGCGGGGTCTACTTTCCTCCTCCCGTCGACTCTCACTTCTGCTGGATATTATTCGGCTTCCTCTCATCGAAGAAGCCCAGGTGAGCTCATCTCTTCTGCTAGGGAAAGAACAGTGTTTTCTCCTTGACCCAAAAAGTATTACCTGGGGAATATCTCATGATGCTTTTACTCTTCCCTTGGATCAGGGAGGATTTGGATTATCCCCTCCTTGAGCACATTTGATCTTTCTCCTTCTAGGGTATTTCGTCTGAATTATGTGATGAATCCAGGAAAACTTGATTAGGAGCTCACTTAATGGAATAGCTTTTTATCTCACAAATTATTCTTTGAATAAAAACACTGGAGTTTTTTTGAAGCTTCCAAAACGTCCCCGATGCCAAAGTACTCCAATTTTTCAAATTTCATGTTACATAGTTTAAAGACAGTGACGACTCGTTAAGATGACAAATGATTGAACTATCGCACAGAAAAAAGCTAGTCCACCGGGCGGGATCGAACCCAGCCATCTCGACTGTAATCGGGAGCGCGCTTTACCATCACACCTCGGGGACACATTGCTATTCCGTGCGATAGTGTTATATAAAAGACTCATATGCTTTGTTCTCTTATTCACGCATGCTTATTAAGCGATTTCGTCATGAATGGAGCGTAGCTCCAGAATTCACGATTAAGATAGAAGAGAGATGCAAGACGGATGACAAATCTTCAAATTCTAAGTTACAAAGTTTGAAAGCACTGAAGCCAGGTTCACAGAAAAAAGCTAGTCAACCGGGCGGGATCGAACCCAGCCATCTCGACTCAAACCGGCGCGTTACCATTACACCACGGGGACACTGTTAATATATATTTATGTTTCTGTTTTTTTAAATATATGTTTTTAATTAAATTTTAATATATTTATGTACCCGAAAAGACGAATTTCTAGGTGATTTTTTTTTCTAGGTGAATGAAGGCTTTTCAAGAAACTCAGTTTCACGCGCCTCAAAATTGCGAGAACCTTGAAACAAAATTATAAGAACCTTGAAAGTTAAAAAGGGCACCGGATTATTGGAAAGGAAAAGAAAAATGTGTAAAGCCAGAAAAGGGGGAGGGGGTCCGTAAAGGGGTGGGATGATCGAGTTTCTGAAAAAATTGATCGAATTTCTGAAAAATCGATTTTCTATAAAAAACAATCTCAAAAACCCGTCAAAAATTTGTTAACTTTTTTGATAAAAGTTAATATAGGAAATTAACCTGGTCATGTAATTAAAAACAAATTTTAAGAAAATTATCCCACGGAAAGTCTAGGCCACTGGGTGGGATCGAACCCAGCCATCACTTCTATGTATTGCTGTCCGGGAGTGCTTTACAACCAACTCTCAGATCTCCCGTTTAATCAATTGCCTTCTTGACCAGATGTATTTAAGTTACTGAAAATTTGAAGTTTTTTCATGTTGAAAGTCTATGAATTGTTTAATAGGTACGAAAAATATCATCCGGGTATAAGTGAACATAATCTTGCTATCTTGTTTTTCGCTATCAATCGACAAAGGTAAGGCAGATATATGTATGTGATAAATATGCGTAGTCCAGGTCTCAGACACAAATGAGATAATTTCAAATGCTTCATGTCAATCTCAGGGACACAAGGCGTGACAAATCAATCAATCGCTTGTAGTTGAAGGGGAAAATATTGGTAAGGAGTTGGACGATACGTTTTGTGAACATTTCAAAATGTTCCAATATACATACACTCAGAAGTGTTCATCTTGTTGATAGAGCGGAACGTGACAAACAGAAAGGGAGCAAAGGTTATATTGTTCTAACAGAATAATAAAAACGCGAAGAAGCGAAGTTTAAGACTAAGTAGCATGAAGAATTCACGGATTGCAGCCGTACCGCCTGGCGATATCAGCCTCGTTCGCTTCGTCACCCTTCTCTAACCAACTCGAACTCATCCTCCTCGCAGTTCGCCCATTTGATATATCGTCAGGGAAAACTGCGGAGACTCTCCGAAACATCACAGAGCAGGTCACTTCTTTTAGAAAAAAACTTGCTTTCAAGCAGGGGACTGACAATCAATACTAACTTTCAAACTGACAAACAAAACAGGAACTGTCGGTCAATACTTCACGTATAACTGTGAAACAAACCGAACAGGGACTGCGAAACAATATAAATTTTCCAGGTTCTCGCCGACTACGGCGTTTCGATGGAGCGGGTAGCGCGCATTGTAACATCAGGGCTGGAAGAAGTCCTGGAGAGTAGCAACAGCAATGTTTTCGGAGCGAAGCAGGTCAGCACTACGAAAAGATTGGTAATTTTGATAGGAATGACGTTAATATAGTAATAACCTCAAACTATTTATTTTGACTGCAATTTGATGTGGCATAAAAGTTCTTAAGATTTTTGCACAACTATTGGGATTTTAGGTCGGCTTAACATTGATTTTGCACATTGTAACAGCGTGAAGCGAAAAATCAGAAGGACTGCTAATGATGAAAACATAATTCAAAAAGATTTTTAAAAAAATTTTCTTATTGATATCACCAATATGAAGTCATTGAATACGGTAAAACGCATGTACTTTTTGAGTATCCGATGATTAAACTAGCTATTTTCCAGTTGGTTCCTTATAACAAGGGACTGCACGCCGCTCTCCTGAACGTCGTGGAGACCTCACCAACAGGAGAGGAACTGAGGAAAGACTTCTACTCCATGGTTTTGACCATAGTTACCAGACCGGGCATGCTTGCCGGTCTCACAAAGGCAGTCGGTGAGTCATAAGCCAGTTCTTACTTACATAGATGCGAAAAAAGCCAGAAAAAGGTAATAAAGCTTCAGCCTTATTGCAAGGATTACGCCGTGAGAGAGAAACGGCTGGGTTCAATCTCGTTCTTTGCACCAGTGTTTGTCCTTGCGATAGCTCATTGCAGTACTCACACACTTACCTCCTACGAGACAACTAATTGACAAATTCCGGGGAATTTTGTTTCTAAACCATGTCGACTAGAATCCTTTTTGTTGATGTTGAATGACTTGAAGTGTAGATTAGAGTGCCGTATTCTCTAATAAGGGTTAAATTAACAGGTTTGGATAAAAACTACGGAATACCTAAGAGACTTTTGTCTTGACACTATCTCATTACCATCAATTTGCAGGACATGTAGTGAGTCTTTCTTGGAACTCGTACCTGAACTTGATGGAAGCCGTACTTGCTGTCAAGAAGGAAGTACTCGGAGTCTTCGAGAGCTACGGTCTGCAGGGCATCACTGATCAGCAGTGGTGAGTGTTATTTTGAGATCATGAGTGAAAAAATGAGATTAAAAAACGAGAGAGCGAGAGAGAGAGAAAGAGGGAGAGAGACGAAAAGAGAGGTGAGAGTAAAAGATATTGAGAGAGTCGAAAATAAAGTTAAATAGAGAGAAGTCAAATAGGGACAGACACATCGAGAAAGAATTCGAGGAAGGGAGAGATACAGATTCACAACGAGAGGGAGAACTATGGAAATGAAGTGCTACATTGGTAATATGAATATAACTAGTGATGGAAAACTCAACCCTAATGACTAATATTAGATGAATTATATCTCTGACGAAGCAATGATATGAATACTTTGTGAAGGAAGCAAGTCGAATGTGTGTGCTCCCTCTTCTCCCGCTTGGAATTGCACAAGGGGACTGTCGAGGGCGGAGGGATCGAGACTATCGACACCGTCGTGCCTGGGCTCATGCAGATGCTCGTCTCATTAGACAAGGTTTCCTCAAACGCCATTAGCGAAAATAATGATTAATATGATGATTAAGAATTTTTTGAAACAACAATAAATCTTGTGCTCGATTGACTTCATCGTAAAAAATGGAAAGTTTTGTAGAAAACTATTGAAAAATCGGCCGAACTCGACTGATCTTGCCAGCGTTGTAGGAAGGAAACCGCTTTTGTTGTTGTTTCTTGCCCAGTAGGTTTTTTTCCTCCAAGGGACACAGAAGATAGAGGTCGAGCTCTCGACCCTCATTGTTTCTTTCCTACTTTCCTACTCTATCTCTCTTTCTTTTTTCCCCTTGCGCCTTTTTTGGAGAGATTAGTTGAACAGAAATTCAACAACCTAGTGCGGTCCACGCCAAAGGTCTATCGGGCTGAGTGAAGTGGGGTTACAGCGACCCGAAAAGATATGTCTCGAGGTATGAGGCTCTAAATTAAACAGTGGGTACAGGGGAGATTCAGTGGCCCCTATTCGGTTCAGGTAGCTATTGAGAAAACTGGAGAGGCTGCGACGGATTTGGGAAAGAGTTTTCTGAGTTTCTCTCAATAGTTTAGAGTAGGCTTATGTATTTTAGGGGTTTAGTGCCTAGAACTGGATTGGCTCGGCTATTTCTGAAAAAGTTTCTAACAGTGACCGTGTGTATTTTTCTGGGGGCCTCTTTATAGTCTGAGTCACTTAATGATATGTCTATATCTTTAGCTTGCTTCCTGATTGCCCTGAGAGGTTTAACTTCAGTACAAAAGCGGTGAGAAAGATGGTTGGGCTGGAGTCTGGTCCTGGCGGTGAATTGTTTGCTCAGCATAAGGGCGTGTTCCTTCACAGGAAAAAAGTTTGATTTCGTATGCTCGTTTTTGAGTGTCTGCGGTAGCAAGGTTTCCAGTCGAGACTCGAAAAGCTTTGTTTTGCACTGCTTGCAGGGAGTTCCAATTGTTTCGCTTGCAGGGAGACTCAGCAAGTTTGGATTGGAGCCGCGTAGGTTGTGACTGCTCTAGAATTTGCTTTGTAAGTGTAAAGCATTGTTTCGGTCTTCTGTCCCCACCTTCTTCCTGCGATTGCTCGGAGGACATTCAATCTTTTGTTCGCCCGTGCCTTCAGACCTTCTGCATGTTGATGATAGGTTTTCATTTGGTCCAAAGTGGAACCGAGGATTTTTGGAGTTCTGGCTAGCGATTTCAGGTACTTCCCGACATTCCTTCTTGTTGGTTTTAAACCGTGTAACACTTGATTTTGTTGCCGAAATGTTCATCTTCATTTTTCCCATGTGGTTGGCAAGGGCTTGGAGGTTGTCGTTTAGACGTGAAGCTCCAACCCTCCAGTCATGGTGAGAGGCCAGTATGGTTAGGTCGCCCGCATACCCGACCAGCTTAATCGTATCCGGTGGTTTTGGCAGTCCATTCAAGTATATGTTGAATAGGGATGGGCTGAGTACTCCTCCCTGAGGCACTCCCGCATAGAAAATTTGCTGGCGGCTTAGGCTGTTTCTGAAGTCTCGTTGAATGGTTCTCCCACTGAGTCAGATTGAGAGTCACCTGACAAGGCCTCTGGGAATAGAGGTTTCAGCGAGAGTACGGCATGGGCGTGATATGTTGACAAGATCGTAGGCCGAGGTAAGGTCGAGCATAACCATCACTGTGCGAACTGGAGCGAGCTTTTGGTTCAATCCATTAGTTATGTGGCCCGTTATCTCCATCAAAGCTGTAGTAGTTGAACGTCCTTTTCTGAAACTATGCTGCCAGTTCTCCAACTGTGATGTTGGGAAGGATGATTCTCTCAAGAAGTTTGACTGCATGAGAAAGTATCGAAATCGGTCTGTAACCTTTGACCGTCGTTAGGTATTTTCTTGGCTTCGTAATCGTGATTACTCTAGCCGACTTCCAGGACGAAGAAATGATGCCGGTGTTAAGTAAACAGTTGAACAGAAAATCAAAACATCTTGCGCATTGTTCACCAGCCTTTTTTACCATCAGAGGACCGATTCCATGAAGATACAGGGCCTTGGGGCTTTAAATTTTTTTCTGCCATTAATTTCTCCGCTGAGATAACCGGGACGTCCGTGCGTTCGAAACTCGAATTTCAACGATGCTTTCTCCTGTTACAGCGGTCAGGGGTCTTGACAGCTTGTTTGGTGATGCGTTTAGGAAAAAAGATTTGCGGCTTCCAGTACGAACAGAGATGATCTATTGTGGATAATGGGAGCGTGAGAGGGTTTGTGTGCCTTCGCATCAAACGATTTGATAATGTTCCACATAATATTAGTGGGTTCGTTGGGTCTGAGGTTGTTGACGTATTCCTCCCATGCATGGCGCTTGTTTAAGCGGACCCTGCCCGGCGGCGGGATAAACGCTAGGAAGAAGAAGAAGAAGAAGAAGCATGGCGCTTATCTTCATGATGGAAACCGCTCAAAACAGGCTGTGAGTGGAACTACATCTTGCGAAGCTTGAAATCGGATATGCAAGCTTATTATACAAAGAATAAAAAGTATCTTAAGATTACGGATGCAGATTAACTTGAAGTATATCATAGCATGAAACGAAAAGCCTATGAAGTTATCCGAATAATTCAAGTTCGAGCCTGATGGAGGAACTTCTGAATTTTTTTAACAGAATACTGTTCGAAATAACCAATGAACATGTAAAAACCCAATGAAATGTTATTAACTGAGAATGCTTGCAGGATGAACCGGTCCTCGGACCCCTGTCCAATCTGCTGAAAGAGGAGCTCTTGACCCGCGTCTCTCATGTGTTAGAGCCCTCAGACGCACATTTCGATGGCAGTTACCTGCAAGCGACGGCACTCAATCCTCAGCTGGTCGTGCTGCTCGACGATGAGAAAATGTCATATGTACGAAGTGCTATCGAGGCTATGGTACGTTACAACCGCTTTTACCTCACACATCTTCGCTTTTCACATAGCTATCGAGCGAGGATTCCTCTGAGCGTGAAATTAATGTAAATTTTCGTATTATCACCTAAACATTTAGTTTTTTTAAAACGGTTTTTGCTTTTTTTCTTTATGCCAATATACACATTCAAATGATGTTACTCGGTGTTATTGTTATTAAAGTATAATGTTCTTAATTTTTTCGTCAATCGTTCCCAGAGTTGTTTGAGTTTTTTCTTTCAGCAACTATTTTAACTTCTCGTCCGAACTGATCGCGTATATTCGGTTTTGATCCTGCGATATTCAAAATATATTTCTTACGCTCTAGCTGACAAATCTTTGAATCTCTTCGAATTGCCCCTTAAAAAAACTTCCATTCTTCAGCTTCAAGAGCGAATGCGTGTCCAAGACGAGGCTGCATCCCGCAAGCAGCTCAAGTCTTACATCGGTGTGGATGCACTGCTGGCGAGTGTGATCGACCGTCGATCTGCTGCCAGTGTGGGAGATAAAGGCCCCACAGCAGCTGCAGCTGCTGGAGAAGTGGCTGCAAACTTGGGCGCAGCCTCCTCGCTATATCCGGATCTCATGCAAGCTGCTCAGCTCAAGAAGAAGTCCTCACAGGTCATAGGAACATTCCTTTATTAGGAATTCTACGCAACTTTTAGACAACATTGTGAACTTTCAAACTTTTTGAAATCTGGTTTAGACTTTAAAAATGAAATTTTGAATTAGGTAATCACGGGTAAGGTTCTTTCGTGTTTGAAAGTCACAAAAAAAGAAGTTGCTCATACTACTCTAGCTCCCAAGCCTAATTCGAATAACGAATTAGTCGAAAAAAATTTTTTATTCGAAATTTCGAAAAACAAAATAGTCGAAAAAAAACTTTTTTCGAAAATTCGAAAAACCAAAATGTCGAAAAAAAGTCCAACAAAAGTTTTTTTCGAAGTGTCGAAAAAATTTTCGAGAGCAAACAACAACAAAAAAACCGAAAAAGGGCCAAAAATAGAGTTTTTGCGGTGGTTTTGGTGTCGCCTGCCTGGTTTATGTTTCAGTGCTTTTTACAAACAGAGTTTCAGCGCTTGCGTTGTAATAATTAATAATTGTGAAATTTTGCAGTCCGGCTGGCTCGGCATAATTTGCATCATCGGCATAACCGACTGGCCTAAAAAAACGGCTTGGCTAAATTTAAAAAAATTCTCACTCTTTCAAGTGGCCTTTTCTTGATTCGGCCTCGTTCGCCTAAGCTGTACGGCCTCGTTAGCTAAGCTGTACGGCCTCGTTAGCGTAAATTTTTTTCTAAGCCTAAGCGTTTTTTGATGTAAAAAATAAAATTTTTTAATGTGAAAATATAAGGTTTAAAAAAATTTCATGCATCACAGCGAATCCGATATATCGCCGAACTAATCACAGTCAAGCATTTCCTCCCTATACTACAGTGCCTGATAGTAGTGATGAACAATAGTAGTCATGAACGGATCAGCCAGCCGATTATGCCGAGGATGTCGATTATGACGAGCCAGCCGGACTGCAAATTTCACAAGTATAATTAATTGACCCGATCGAACCGAATTCCGGTATTCTCGGAAAATGAGAACACCCCCCGTCAGACGACCACTTTCGATAGACAAGCCCGCAAAATCTTGATTAGGATGCGCAGGCACGCACGCGAGACGCACTCGAGCACGCGAGACGCACTCGAGACGCAGACGCATCCGCTCTTTCCCATCTCTCTCTAACTCGCTCTTTTCCTGTTTCTCTCTACCTCTCTCTTTTCCTCTCTCTACATCGCTCTCTGCCAATGTTACGCTCTCTCATCCACTTCTTCTTATTCTTACCCTTTCTCTCTCTACTACCTTCCCTACACTACGCTTAAAGGTACATTTAACTATCATAAAATGGTACTTGCCCAATGCATTGCGAATCGCAAACAAAAAACTGAAAAAACGGCCCTTATCGATTTTTTTTAAAAGCGCGCTCGCACGCGCAGCGTGTTTTAAAATTATTTTCAAATCCACCGCCTTTTTAGCTACTTTAAGGCGGGACCGTTTGAAGTAATAAAAACTGCGTGCAAACTTAATTCCTCCTTCCTCCATTGTGTGACGGGGTGTGTGAGAAGAAAGTTTCATTCAAATAAAACATTTTTTTGTTTTTTTTTGTTGGTTTTTTTTGTTTATTAAAATCGGAAAAAGTTCGAAAAAAATTTTTGGTTTTTTTACGCCCACTCCTGATAATGATCACTGCTTTTACAAAAGTAAATTTTCAGGTTTATAAAATTTCTTTAAATTATGTTTCATATTGCATTAAAAGGTTATGCTCCATTTTCGCATTACTCACAGAGAGTTAAGGGAAAAGACTAAACTGACCCTTTTCCAGGAACGAGCCAACGTTACCAAGAACCGATACGCCGAAGCGATTGTGCAAACGTACCTAGAAGAGGTTCGTCTTTTGAAAAGCTTACAATCATGTTCGACTAGCATAGAACAGATTTTTCCTGACTCCAATTTTTATCGTTTTCTGTTAAGGAAGTTTCAAACGCATATCGTTGGTTAGACAAAATATAACTCAACTTTCGTTTTGAATCGTCCTATTGGCCTGAGAGCTCAAAATTTGGATACAATTTTCGACTAAGCCTTGGCATATCTCAGAACTCAGTATTACTAAATCGCCCAAGAGACAAAATACTCTCGTTTAGATGTTTTCATCAAGACAATCAATTAAACTATTACCCGGAAAAGCTAGCTTACCGGATGGGGCCGAACCCAACCATCGCTCACGTCGCAGTCCAAAAGTGCTAGCGCGTTATTAGTTGCGCGACACGGTTCATCAAGAACAGTTCCAGGTATGCTCGGAGCCGTCTTCTGCATTGAATCATTCTTCATTGGGCTCCTTTTCTCATCGTTCGCTTCCTCCACCAGCCTTCTGGCAGCTTAATCTCCATCGTTGCCCAGAGCTTGCTGAGCTTGCCGCGGAATTACTAGCGACACCTGCGACTACTCCCGGTAATACATCAATCATGTCGAAGGGAACAATTAGACTAGAAGCCAGTCGCAGGGCACGTATACCTACTGGGTATAGTATACAAGCTACTTTCATTCATTTATTCCGTGCACATAAGCAATATAAAAAGATACAATTAAGACAGTGTTTAGAAAATAAGCATGGACTGAAAACTTGTGAATGTATTAGACTCAAAATGGAGAAGAGTACAAGTTATGGGAACATAAAATGTGGTTTGTCGTAAACTTAATAGTCACTATTTATATAGTGTAACACCTAGTCCACATCGAAGCATGGCTTTTAACTGAAATTAGGCTGTCGTTTATGTGTTTGTGAAACTTCACTTTCGCGTAAAAAGTTTTTACCACACGGTTTGAAAGAATAAAAAAACGCAGAAGCTTATATCATTTGTGCAAATTATTGCATTCTTAGGAGTGGAACGTGTGTTCGCCAGCCGTCCCTTCGACCCGCTTTCGCTGCTGGGCCCGGCTGACCGTCTTGAGCGGGACACGCTTCTCCGCTTCAATCGCTCTTTGGCCACCCGCAATTTCTCCCCCTAAAATCAATCGATAAATTTTCTCCTGCTCGATAAAGTCGATACCTATTTCTAAGCACTCTTCCAAGCGTGCTCTCAACGAAAAATCACCTGAACATGAATTAGATGTATTTAAGCATCGCATTTAGGCCTAAATAGAAATGGAATAGTTACATATATCCATAATAATAATAATGATAATAATTATAATAACGATAATAATAATAATGTTTTTTCCATGGTAAAAGGGGAAGTTCCTCTCGTTTTATTTGTATGCACCTTTTTCGCACAGCTTCCCATCTGTTCAACTAATATTCACATTTAAAAAGGAAGAGTTATAAAAAGGATAGTGGATTTTTTTAGTTTGCTATAATGATGCGAAATTGTGAATAGACAATGAATATCCTTATTAGCGTTATTATTGAGGTCTGGTTAGTAAACCTATAGAATTAACGTTGTTAGTCTCGACTGTAATGTAATGGAATGCTTCCCACAAAAAAGAGAGAAGATCGTCTATTAACCCCTTGCTTTAAGTCTCTTGCCTTTTCCTCCCCGTACTTTCTCTCTCTCTCTCTCACACTCTCTCTCTCTCTCTCTGACGCAAAGCCATCTTAGAATAAGTTAAATTTTTCTTTATTTCCCTAACTTTTTCACGAGAGAGAAACACCGACCTTGCCATCCTCTTCTTCCGTAGAAGTCCTCGCGCGTTTTGCGCTTACCGATTAAGTGAACATCGACTTCTGCTGTATCCTATAACTTCCTTTGATGTGTTCTTGTCTTTATTTGTAACTGATGACTTGTTTATTTGACTGAGATTTCCCCTGGAAAATAATCTAAGACCTAATTCGATAACTTATTCATCTCTACGTATTAGAGCTTTATAACGCGGCGAATCGCTTCCAAATATGCAAAAACGAACATAAACCGAGAACTTTGAAATTTCTGATGGTATTTGAATATTTTAACAATTAGAGTGGTGTTTGAAAAACACAGTAATATTATTGAGGGTGATCAAACCATGTATATTGTAAGCGACTGTCAGCCTCATGTTTCTACACTTTAGAAGTTTTAATATGATATTTATAAAAACTGAAACTTTCATAAAGTTTTTTATGATGAAGTTTTAATGGTTTATGTCTGAACGTAACACAGGAAATCATATTTGTCGACCTTTTCTACTCTCAATCGTTAACGCCTGTCACATAATCTCCTGCCTTGCACGTGTTTATTACTGTATCCATCAAACACAAAAAACCAAAGTGGAATAACCAGTGTAATACACAACTATTCACGCGTCTCATGCAATATTCTTTCTAACTTTCTGCTGCAATTTTTGGTTTCAGATCTTCTGAATTGATGCGCATTAGAATGTTTTCCTCATAAACTTAGCGCGCCGTCAACTTTTACTTTCAAGCCCATTCTGCCCCTAAGGTCATCGTGAGTCTCTGATTGATTTTTATAGTTATCAACACTTATTAGAAACTTGAACTACAATAACTCATCATTGTTCACACTGTTGTAATTTAATGAAATTCTAAGCTCGGTTCTGAATCCGAATTTTTAAAAAAAAATTTACTCTAACCTTCAACCTATTCCGGTTAAACCTATCAATATGAAAGTGACCCGGTTGAACCCTTCTAATGTCGCACCGATCATTCGTACCGAAATCAGAACCGGTTATCACCTTTCTAAATCCCTATCCCCTGTTTTTTAAGCAACAACCACTGAATACTGTGATCGATAAAACTTTTGTTTTTATTTCTCATTGTTCATGCTTGGTGATCTGAGCAACCAGTCAGAAAAATCACCATGGAAAGACACCTCATGAATATGACACAAAATGTTTTTGTTGAAGAATTAGCATTTCAAAGAATGAGCAACCAAAAAAAACTAGCGCAATATAGAAGTTTTTTTCTTCTGAAAAGCATGATTCTCTGAAAACAAGTAAACTTCGGACTTGTGTTTTTGTCAAAAACATTGTACAGTACCGACTGATGAATGATGGAGCGTTAGAATTCTACTTTTCCCTTTCTCAAAGTAATCTCTGGAGAGTGATCTCGTTGAACGCTCCAATGTCTCACCACGAATTGCCGTGACAAGGAAAATGAACTACGGTATTTTTATATTCATATAAAATTTCGTCCAACAGTAAAAGTTATAGTATAAAAAATACCGTAGTCCATCTTCCATCTCACGACAATTCGTGGTGAGACATTGAAGCGTTCAACGAGATTAATTTGCAGAGATTACGACGAGAAAGTGAAAAGGTGAATTCTAACGCTCCATAAGTCTCTTTTTCCGAAGCCAGAGTAAGTATTTATGCTTTCTTGTGTCCTAATGGATTATTGCGCGAGATTATTTTTTAGGAATAGATCATATCTCATTCCTCTGACAGTTGGATAATTTTTAAATCAAATTTTACGATTCGAAGTCTCTGTTGACTTCGACAAAGAACTTCAGCGATCAATGAACTTATTGCGGAGAAATACAATCCAAGAACTACTTTTTTAAAAATTATTCATAGGCTTTCATGAAATTATTATTTTTTTAATTTGATATGATTATCGCAGCAGAGGACTTACCAAACGAATTTTTGAATTGAATTCAATCCAAACTCATCTTAAAGTCAAGGAAATGTGAAGCCAAAAATCTGACAATCTTATTTATTTTAGGCCATGGCTGTAATAGGAAAAAAGTTCTTTTTCTCTACAATTCTTATTCTGAAGCATTATAGTAAAGATATGTCATATCTTTCATAAACTTTATAGTACAAAAAAAATCACATATTACAGAAAACCTATCAGTACACGATCTTGAAAATTGAGAAAAAAAAAGATAGTGAAAAAATATTCTTATTACAGCACAAGAGCGCTTCAAGTATCTGATACAATGGATATAGAAAGCGACACGAAAAGGATTCATTGTGGTGTATCAACGATATTAGTGGAAAATTTTTTGGAAACATGATTACTTCGATTTTTGAACCTATATCTTGTTTTTCTCGTGAACATACAGACAGTACCGTGCAAACCTTTGTAAAAAAATTTTTTTACATACTTTTGCAAATCCTGAACATATTGTCTTGATCTTTTCAATTTTTTGGGTTTTTTTTTTATGGAAGTATATGCTTTAGTTATAGAAAAAAGTTTAGTTATAGAAAAACATGTTTGCTTCATTTACAAAACTCATTCGGACTAAAACTCGAATTTTTACTTTTTCTAATGTTGACGGAAAACTCCATTTTTCTCTTAATTTTTTCTATATCTGATTATATTTCAACTTCCGTTTTTTTCTTCTTCTTAAGTTTTTACACCGAATAACTCGTCTACCTGGGTGTATTATGAAATGGTCTTTTGTTGTTTTTTGTTGTTGTCAAAAAAGGGTAATCTGTTATACTGGTTGGAGTGCGATTGTTCCAGTCGCACTGCTACCATTCGCAATGCGACTATTCGCACTGCTACCATTCGCACTGCGGCTATTCGCACTGCTACCATTCGCACTGCTACCATTTAATTTTTTCTATATCTGATTATTTTTCAACTTCCGTTTTTTTTTCTTCTTAAATTTTTACACCGAATAACTCGTCTACCTGGGTGTATTATGAAATGGTCCTTCAGATCTGTCTCAGATCGAATCTAATTTTTGGCGATGGCGATGTGCACTCACTTTACCGCTTATGAGCGCATCTTTCAACTCCTGCTTATCCGACATTTCAATAATTGATGAAATGAAACGCATATCGTTCTTAGTATACACGCATATTCTCATTACATGTGGCTGGAATTAGATGAAAAGGCGGATATCTTCTCTACTTCTCCAATTCTCTGGGACTAACGCAGAGAGTTGATGTTCCAACCAGAGGTAACAGTGTTCTGGACCTTGTCTTCACTAGTGACAGTGCACTCATCCCAGAGTGTCTCGTTCTTCCACCTCTACCTACACTGGACCATAACTTTGTTAACTTCGAGCTCCGTGTCCCTAGAAGAATTAAACACAAGAAGACCTACTTAGATTTCAAACGCTGTAACTTTGATCTCGCCAACTCTATTCTATCTTCGTATGACTGGACCTCCACACTCTGTTTTTCCTCTGATCCAGATTCTCTATATGATTCTTTTCTTTCAGTTGTTCAGGACGTGATTTCTAGAACAGTTCCTCTGAGAGTAGTTTCTCATAAGCAGACTCGCTACCCTAAGCATATCCTGAGTCTTCTACGTTCTAGTAGCCACCTGTACGAACAAGCAAGGCGGATAGGCTTTCAACCCTACCTCGATTGAGCTGCGCAGAGCAATTCGAAAGTTTCAAGTTAACCAAGAAGCACGAGTTGCTACTTCTAAGAATAAAAAAACAGTTCTTCTCCTTTATCAGCAAGCGTTTAAAAAATCTCCTTGTCTGGTTGGTCCTCTTAAGGACCCTAAAACAGGAAGTACTGTAACTTAAAATGCCGAAATAGCTGAAATTCTAGCTGCTGCGTTCTCAGCATCTTTTACGGCAACTGGCTCTGATGCTTCATTACGCACAGTCTTGCCACTTACTGACCAACAAGTTGACTTTATAGATGTAAGTGCTCCAATCGTGTTTAAGTGTCTTTCTAAGTTGAAGAATGTTAACTCTACTTCTCCTGACAACATTCCGTACTCTTTTCTAAAGGGGACAGCTACAAGCATTGCATCTCCACAAGCTATCTTATTCAATAGTTTTCTACTTCATGGTACATGCCCAACCATTTGGCGTCAAGCTTGGGTCAAGCCTATCTATAAGAAAAAGGGGAACATGAGCGATACAAACAATTACCGGCCGATTTCTCTGACTTGTTGTACCAGTAAAGTCCTAGAAAAGAAAGTATTTTCTTCTCTCCACTCTTATCTGGACAGAAACAACTTGTTAAGCCCATTCCAACATGGCTTTCGCTCACAAAGATCTTGCTCTTCAGCACTGATTATGTCAATTTCTAAGTGGCACAAGACTCTTAATCAGTCCAGTTCTTCATACTTATTTTTCCACTGTCTTCGTAGACTACAGTAGAGCGTTCGACACTGTGCCCATCAACTCCTTGCTTTTAAAACTATCTTCTGTTGGTATAACAGGATGCCTGCTTAATTTCTTCAAAGCTTTCCTGACTCAAAGAACGCAAGCTGTGATGGTAGCTTCATCTTTCTCAGCCTCCTATTCTGTTCTCTCTGGGGTTCCTCAAGGATCTGTCCTAGGGCCCTTATTGTTTCTACTTTATATAAATGATCTTCCTCAGTCACTTCCAGCAGGCGTTCATTGCACTCTTTATGCCGACGATGCCAAACTGTTCACTATGAATGACGCATCTCTGCTGCAGAGAGTATTAGATGTTCTCTCTACTTGGTCTTCCTCATGGGGTCTTACTATTTCTCCAAATAAAACGTGCTACATGCGATTGGGAATTAAACATCCTGATTTCAATTTCTCTGTGAATGGTCACTCTCTTCCGGAAGTGAAACAGTTTAGAGATCTAGGGGTTTTAATTTCGAGTGATCTTTCATTCAAAGCGCATGTAAAGAGTATGTGTAGTAGAGCCTCTTCTATAACATTCCTGATACTAAGATCTTTTCGCACTCTGGACGTCAACATTCTCATGAATCTTTTCAAGATTTACGTGAGACCAATACTGGAATATGCTTGCGAGATCTGGAACACTAGAAGCATAACCCAATCTAAGCAAATAGAAAAAGTTCAGCAGAAATTTACTAGAGAAATTTTCAAACGTGCCTGTATGAATATCCCTTATAGTCAACGATTGAATTTATTAAGAAGCTTGAGCCTTAGAAAACGTCGACTGACAAACGATTTGATGCTACTTTATAAAATAGTACATCACAACATAGACATTTGGTCCTATTGGCGAGATCCTTCCTCTTGCTCCTAAAAGTAGATTCACCCGTGGTCATACATGGAAACTTCGTATGCCTACTTGCCGTTTGAATCGATTTCAATCATTCTTTCCTTATAGGATAATTAGAGAGTGGAATGATCTTCCTGTTTGTTTTTTTAGCTTATCACTTCCCATGGCCAGGAAGTTCTTAAATGAATTGAATTTTTGATTTTTTTCTCGTCAGTTGTTTAATTATTAGTAGCACAGTTGCTACTTCTTATTTTGCCATTGTAAATTATATTTGTTTTCGTTTTTTACTGTGCAATCAATTGTATAATCATGTAACGATGACAAAAAAATTATTATTATTATTATTCGCACTGTGGCCATTCGAACTGCGAATGGTCGCTTTTCACGGTTCAAATAAAAAACAAAGATACATATGTTGGTGGAGCAATGTGCCTCTGAAAGCAGTAAAATTTTACAGGTTTCTGGATTGTCCCGTTTTTAAAACTTACATTAAACTCATATTGGGAAATTTTTAGAAAATTATTTGTAAATATTTATGGGAAACTCCCTTTTTTATCATCTTCAAACTGCGCGAAATCGAACAAAAGCCTCTGAATTTGAAAAAAAAGAAACAGAGCAACATTCTGTTACAGGCCATTTCAATTCGCTATCTGACGCGACATTGAATACCGAAAACCGCTGTGTATGATGATGCTCAACGTTTGCTGTGCAACTTGCTTTGTTTTGTTCGGCGAAGGTGGTGAAGTGTGGTCCAGTGGAATTCACATTTCTTTTGCATGAAACTTTTTCTATGGTTACTTTACGAGCTAAAAACGTTTCTGAGAAGTGCGAAGCTGGATCTGAAGTGTTTGAGTATGTAAAAAAATCATTTGAAAAAATCATCTGTTTTCAGCTATTATTCACAACACTTCAGATCCAGCTTCGCACTTCTCAGAAACGTTTTTAGCTCGTAAAGTAACCCTAGTAAAATTTTCATGCAAAAAAAGCGATTTCAATGGGACCACACTTCTCCACCATCGCCGTTTTGTTCTATATGATATATCAGCTCTCCAAAAGAATAACAATTAATTACTTGTAAAGTTTTGCAGTAGGCCCTCTCGAACTCCTCTGCTCCCCTAAAACACAGCCTCAATTTTAAAACGGCCTGGCTCAATTACGTTAATAACTGCTAATCTGTCTTTATCAATTATGAGACACTTTAGTGTAGGGGTGAGTGTGCTCGACTGTGAGTAGCTCGGTCAGAGTTCGGACTCGCTCTAAAAAGTAATTTTTGACAAATTTTATTTTTACATCAGAAAATTCATTTTACATTAAAAAACGCTCAGGCGTAAGAAAAAGTTGGCTTTAATCTACTTTAGCCGTCCAAAGGTTCTTTCTCAGAAATAGATTTTATTCATGAAAACTCCCTTCCCCCCTTTCTCCTTAGGGCCCCCTTCCCCCCTTTAGGGCCCCCCTTCCTCCTCCCCCTCCTCCACCTAGGGCCCCTACCCTCCCCTTCGCTTAGGAAGGGTCCTCTTCTTCCAGCCCCCTTCCCTCTTTAGGCCCCCTTCCTTCCCTGCTTAGGTAAACCCCCCTTCCCCTCCCCCCTTTCCTTTCCCCAAAATTTATAAGATAAAAAAGAAAGAGAAAGAAAAAAGAAAGAAAGAGAACAAGTAAGAAAAAAGAATTTAATAGAGCCAGGCCGTGTTTTAAGTGAGCAGAGCCGCGCGGAAGATAACCCACGCCGCCTAGCGTACTGCAAAATTTCACAAGTTTTAAATTTTAATTTATATTTGTAACTATATTTAGAGACCGCAATGACAATATTTTGGTACGCCATTTTTTCTGCCACACTAATATTCCGTAATTCCAAACTGTTTGTAAATCGAATAACTTGGAACTTTCAACGGATTTTTTTCTCTTTCTATATGTTTTTCTGAGAAATTCAGTCATTGTATTATGCCTCATTTCGTTTCAAAACTTGCGAAATTTCTCATTTCATTTCCAACCTCTTCTTTTATTTTATTAACCGAGATTCAGAAGTTATAATGTAATCTCACAGCTCAGGTTACCAAATAATATTTTCCTTCTTTATGATAGAAAAAGGAACTTTCGATTGCTAAAAGCAAAGATATTATTTCATTTTGTTGATGAGAAAACTCAAATTGACATAATGGTAGAGAAATTTTTAATTTTTATCGTAGCGAAAAATAATATGGCCTTTCGAAGTTGAGTCACGCGCTAGAGTAAGTATAGTGCTCTCACTGCTTTATGTAAAGGCGAATTTTCGATTGCTAAAAGCAAAGATATTATTTCATTTTGTTGATGAGAAATCTCAAATTGACATAATGGTAGAGAAATTTTTAATTTTTATCATAGCGAAAAAAAAGGCCTTTCGAAGAAAAAAAATACTACATTTCGATTACATTCAAATTACACCGAAAAGTCGATTCAAAAATTGGCAAATTTCAATTCATAAAATTTTTTTTTAATGAGAAAATCAAAAACTTTTTTAATAAAAAAATGATGAAGATTACCAGTGCGAAGTTAAGGCCGCGTTTTAGTACAAGCATGACTCACTAGACCTTCCGCGCTCTAGCGTACCAAGATTTGTTATAGGCAGAATTTTCGAAGCTTATCTGATCACTTTTTTCTGCTTTAAAGTTGTAGTCGGGGACTACCCTTTACTTAATGTTGCTTTCAATTCTCGCTCCCTTTGTCCTTTGACTGCCTAGCATGCACGCTCACACAGTCTAGCTACGCAGCTAAGTTATCTCTGCGTCTCTACTCTCTTGCTAGAAATGATTACTAGCATTTGTGTTTTTGTTTGTTTGTTTTTATAATTAAACAAACTTGGTTTAATTACCCAAGTTTGAGGCGTTGCTGTGTGAGCCTAGAGCGCGTAGCCGTTAGCTGAGCGAGCAGTTCCCTCCCAGAAGTCCCCCCGGATCTCCAGAATGTCATGCAGTTTTGTTGAGTAGACAGAGTAATTTGAAGTTTTAAATTTGTGTTTAAAACAGAGTTGAACTTAATTTAACTATATTAAACTATTTATTTAAAGTAAACAAGGCCACAAAATTTGATTTTGCTCTATCTCGTAATTTAACTTATCTTTCTCAAGGCCGAATTCACAACTAGTCTCTAAAGTTCACGTGCACTCAAGTTATTTTTCTCTAATAAATTTCTGTCAGGTTTGCCTTGACTTTCTTGTGACTAGTTGTCGTTGCTGAGTTAACTGTTGGCCATCAAAGAATTTGCTGAATAAATTCATTTATTCATCGGAGGCAAAGAATTTCAATTACCAAGTCGTGGCAGGCGAGTAAAGAGTACCGAACGAGTAGTTGGTCACTTTATGGTGCATCGGCCCTAGGTAGCAGAAGCTCAGCAATGACAAATGAAAGCGAGTCGGGGGACTCAAAAGAACTGGAGGAGTTCGTAGGCTCCCTTTTGCCCGAGCAAAGTCTACTGGAAAGCAAATATGAGAACATGGGTTCTCATATTGCTGAGTTTAACAGGTTGATGGAAAGGTCCATCAATGCGGGCGACACTGCGGTCGAGAGACAGATCAGACTTCTTATGAGAAGGATCAATCTCGAAGCGCGACATTACGCAACGGCATACGAAGGCTTGACGAAGGCTTTGAACAAGCTGAAATCCCCAGAAAAGATTGTCCACAAGGAAATCTTTGAAAGGTGGATGAACGCAGAACCGCTGCGCTATACGGCAGCATTGGGGATGAAAGTGGAGCAGGTGGTCTCAGAATTGGACTTTTTGCTCTCGGAGCTAACAGTCGAGTCTACTGCTGCCACTGACTCTCGCGCAATGCGGGCAGGGGCTGCCGAGTCACAGCCCACGGTCACGCGAGTGGTGACTGCGGATTCGGCGCCATCTCCGCACCCTCCTCCCATGCATGTAGGGACAGTCGGGTCCGCGCCATTGGCAAGCGCATACCCCCTGAGTGAGGAAAACACGGCACTCACGGCGCCTCTCCAGAGAGATCACATGGGACCTTGGCAAAGCTCTCACGACCCGCACAGGATACAGCTCGAGTCTGCAGCTTCCAGGCTTCCGCGGCTGCCCGCATTATCTCTGCCAGTGTTTTCCGGGGACTGTCTGGAGTTCTCGGAGTGGTTCGAGAGGTTCGACGAAATGGTCCACTCACGTGTCGACATTTCGAACTCAGAAAAAATGAGCTACTTGCTTTCCTGTGTTCAGGGAGTAGCAAAAGTGGCCATTTCGCAATTCTCCCTGACGGCATCCGGTTATGATTCGGCGATGACATTGTTGCGGAACAGCTTTGGAGCCAGGGAGTCCGATGAGCGGACGCTGGCGAAACAATTAGAGTCGGTGAATGCAGCCAGTGCATCATGGAACGACCAACTCTCATTGGTGCTAACCCTGAAAGCCCTGATCGCTAAGATTTCGAGGTTGCGACCTAGCGTGCAGCAGGACGTGCTACTCCAAGAGGTGATCAATCGTAAGTTCCCGCAACAGTTGCGGGACATGCTCCACCGGTTCACCTACAACTTCGAAAGGGTGACGATAAGCACTATTCTTGACAAGGCAGAGAGCTTTGTAAGAGAAGAACTGTTTGTCGCGTCAATGAATGACGGCAGAAACCGCCCAAGCGGCTCCAAGCACGTAGTGAATGCGGCCAATGAGAGTGCAGTGGAAAGGAAGTTCCGTGAGGCTCCCAGAGGGCTTCAGCAGGAAGATGATGAGCCCAAATGCGTCTATTGTGACAAGCATAAGCTCTCACACGACTGCTTCACGGTCCGTCTAGTCGTGGACAGACTCCAGTTTCTGAGGCAAAGGGGATTGTGCACAGCATGCTTGAAACCTACAGGCACTATGCACAATTGCAAGGTCAAATGCTTGTTTTGCAATAAGTCACATGACGCATCGGTCTGCATGGAATTGGCGAAATTGAAAACCGCGAAAAGGCCCAGCGAAGGGCGGAACAAGGTGAAGCATAGAGGAAGAAACGATGGAGAACAGCGTGATCGTACGAACTGCGCCGATCAACCGCAACAGCAAGGACGCCACAGGGTCATGGCCAGCCACTGCAACGAAGAGGGGGCTGCGTCGATTCAGACACCCAGATTGCAAACGGGCACGGTGAACATGAAGGGGACATTGCCGGGCAGGTGCAAGAAAGTGGCATTTTTGTTGGACACGGGGGCGAGTGTTAGCCTGGTGTCGCAAAGCTTGGCCGAAGAACTTTCTCTGCGGAAGCTGCACGACGTGGAGTCGACGGTGTGTGGACTGGGGGACAGGACAGATGGTCCTAAAATGTACCCAATGTACGAAGTCCCACTCAGAGGCGTCAATGGCAGAACACTCACAGTGAAAGCCATGGGATATCCGGAACCGATTGTGGGGACCCTGGACTATCCGCCTCTGCCGTCATCGGATGTGGAAGAGATCCGATCAAGAAAACTCTACATGGCAGACGATTGCGAAAATGCTCGCAAGTCGTGCCCACAGCTACTACTCGGCAACAAGGACTATCTCACCCTGACAAGGGTCAGGGAGCGACGAATCAACCTGCGTAGTGGTTACGTCCTTTTGCCATCTCTTCTGGGTTGGATCGTCACAGGCGGAGGAGAAAGGTCTCCCCCCCAAAGCGGTCGTAGCTCACCTGGTGGACAAGAAAAGTGTTCAGCAGGAGATCAACTCATCATTTCTAAGGTCTGAGTCGAACGAACATTGGAACGAGGAGGCGCTCCTGCTTGAAGACGATCCTATAGACGACTTCAAGGTCGAACCGCCGACTCCGGAAAACATTGCTCTCCTACTCAAGAAGAACCAGGCGGTGCTTTCGAAGGAACTTACTGAGCTGCTTGATAAAGGGCTAGCCGAGACCTCGAAGGCTTTCAACAAGGCTCTCATGAACTCCGAGGGGAGGGTCATGGCGAAGTTGCAAGAGCTTCGTGACAAGTTGAACAACTTGGAGGTTAAGTTGTCGTCGGACGACAGGAGAGCGGTCACGAGTCTCGACTCGACTCGAGAGGCCGTACTTCAATTCATTCCCAAGGTTGCGGAAACGAACGTGGGTCAAATGAAGCTTGAGATCTCGGTCAATAAGCTCGTGGGAGCTTTTGAGGCAGACCAGACTAAGCGGAAGTTGGACGCGGGTCAAGTCGCAAGCTACGGCGGAACGCTGGTCCAGCAAGTCAAACGACAGGTGGACGCGGGTCCAGCGAGATGGTCGCAGGCAAAGAGACCGAGGGTGGAGAGCGAGGCTCGCCGAGGGGCGATCCAGAACTCTGAGAGACCGAGGGTAGAGAGCGAGGCTCGCCGAGGGGCGGCCCAGATCCCTGACCCGGCGGTACTTTGCCTCTTCTGTGAGTCAAGAACTCATATCGCTGGGGACTGCACAGAGCTGCCTTCCCTGAAACGTCGACGAATGAAGTTGGTGGAGGCCGAACGCTGTCAATACTGCCTCCGTACTCTTCACGAAGGAAAGCCGTGCCACATCCGTCCCTGCGTACTCTGCAAAAGAGCTCACCACAAGTCGATCTGCCCTTCAAACCCGCTACTCCAGTGAACTTGCCCCTCAACCCGCCACTCCAGTGACCGTGCTCTTCAACCCGCTGTTCGAGTGATCTACAAGGAAATTCGGAGCGGCGATTGTTATTGTTGTTTGGTTTTGCAACGAATGTTGATTCACCCCCGGGGTGTCCTCCTCGCCCCGGCCCCAATGTAGTCGGGGACTACCCTTTACTTAATGTTGCTTTCAATTCTCGCTCCCTTTGTCCTTTGACTGCCTAGCATGCACGCTCACACAGTCTAGCTACGCAGCTAAGTTATCTCTGCGTCTCTACTCTCTTGCTAGAAATGATTACTAGCATTTGTGTTTTTGTTTGTTTGTTTTTATAATTAAACAAACTTGGTTTAATTACCCAAGTTTGAGGCGTTGCTGTGTGAGCCTAGAGCGCGTAGCCGTTAGCTGAGCGAGCAGTTCCCTCCCAGAAGTCCCCCCGGATCTCCAGAATGTCAGGCAGTTTTGTTGAGTAGACAGAGTAATTTGAAGTTTTAAATTTGTGTTTAAAACAGAGTTGAACTTAATTTAACTATATTAAACTATTTATTTAAAGTAAACAACGCCACAAAATTTGATTTTGCTCTATCTCGTAATTTAACTTATCTTTCTCAAGGCCGAATTCACAACTAGTCTCTAAAGTTCACGTGCACTCAAGTTATTTTTCTCTAATAAATTTCTGTCAGGTTTGCCTTGACTTTCTTGTGACTAGTTGTCGTTGCTGAGTTAACTGTTGGCCATCAAAGAATTTGCTGAATAAATTCATTTATTCATCGGAGGCAAAGAGTTTCAATTACCAAGTCGTGGCAGGCGAGTGAAGAGTACCGAACGAGTAGTTGGTCACTTTATGGTGCATCGGCCGGGAAGTACAAGCATGACTCACTAGACCTTCCGCGCTCTAACCAGTGCGAAGTTAAGGCCGCGTTTTAGTACAAGCATGACTCACTAGACCCTCCGCGCTCTAGCGTACCAAGATTTGTTATAGGCAGAATTTTCGAAGCTTATCTGATCACTTTTTTCTGCTTTAAAGTAATTGTTTTTGATTTTTTCATGTTTGCTTGAAATATTTAAGTGATTAAGAACACAAAAAAATAACATTTTACTACCTATTATGATTTTGATTTTAGCCATTGCGGTCTCTACACTATATTTATCACCAATTTATATTTTTATGATATAATAATTTTAAATTTTATTCATCACATCTTTTGCCATTTTACTATAATAATATGTGATCATTTTGAGCATCAGAGAGTCCGGTTCGTCAAAAAAAATTTTACACTAAAAAACACTTGTAAAATTTTGCAGTACGCTCCGCGTCCTCTGCCGTTCTGCCGATTGGCTCTACCTAGGCGAAGAGGGGAACCTAGAGGCCCTAGACGGGCGGGGAGGGGGGGGGAGATTTTATTCAATAAAACTCCCTTTCCCCCTTTCTTTTCAGGGCCCTTCTTCCCCCTTTAGGCTGCGCACTGTTTTGCTCACCGACCGTTTTTACCGTAAAAAAAGTAAAACTAATTTGCTCACCTACAGTCAGAAACATACGAGTTTTTTTTGAATTTTTTTTGCGGGAGCTCCCTGGATAGCAATTTTTATGAACGCTGTGACTGTCCAAATGCATCATCTTCTTTCAAAATGCAATAAGTTGCTCCATTTGGACAGCCACAGCGTTCATAAAAATTGCTAATCAGGGAGCTCCAGCCAAAAAAAATTCAAAAAAAAACTCTTATGTTTCTGACTGTAGGTGAGCAAATTAGTTTTACTTTTTGACGGTAAAAAACGGTCGGTGAGCAAAACAGTACGTAGCCTTAGGAACGATATCTTATGAGAGATAGTAATTGCGCCTTTTCAGTTTTGAAATTTCGCTAAAGGTTAGAGACAAAGACCACACCTAGGTTCCGAGTTGAGCCGATGATCGAGTGCCATTGTCTTTTGGCGAGCTTATGCTCCACCTTACCAAGGTCATCTTTTCATTTTAAGAAAGCATCCTCGCACGGAACTCCCATCCATCTGCTCTTTGTTACGCTCTGTTTCTCTAAATACTCTTAATTTTCGAATGTTAAAAAGTATATATTTATATTGCCTGATTTACGCATTTAAAAATTTCTAGAGGTGAGTAGAACATTACAGGGAATATTTGAAGATTAAGCGCGTCTTTCGAATGTTCGGCGGGTCAGCTCGGCAACTATTAAAACGTGCTAATGTTGCAGCAACAATGTCGTCAGTGCATGGAAAGGCAGACGAGAGTAGCGGAATGGTCCTGCTGACTGGCAACTCGCATCCTGAGCTATCCAGACTTGTCTCTGACAGACTAGGCATTCGTCTCGGTGACGCCGTTGTTTATAATAAGGTGGCTTTGATTTTAACGTTTCATAATCAGGCGTTGAACTAGACCGGTCAAACAGTCTTTATACGACTTGTAAGGCAAATGCAGTTTTTCAGTCGTAAACGTTCTGTTAAGCTGAGTTAACTCTCAACATGTGAGGATGACGATGAAATTCCATGTAAATCCTGAAAAGATGATGCACAAGACCTTTCTGCTTTCCTACCAGGGGTTTTTTAGAGTGCAAGAAAAATTTGCAGACGCCCGCAACAGGCGGAAATTTTTTTTCACATATGGTTTTTTTCCCTTATGATTTGGAAAAACAGGCCCGCCGACAGAAGGTCTCACATGACTATTTAACCCCTGTTTCCTACCCCATTGATAATAATATTAATTCCCCGAGGAAATTTTTTTGTCATTTGAGACGAATCGAGAAACCTCGGTGGATATTAAGCAATCAGTGCGAGGAAAGCACGTCTTCATCTTACAGGTTTTTAAACAGACTTTTTTTCTTGTTTCAGAATTAAGTTAATTATCAAAGAAAACATCGGAAAATCTTAGTATTCTATATAAACTATACCAAACTGTGGCTTTCTTAATGTTCTAAACAAAGTTTGTCCAAAACTTCTATATACGGTATATTGAGTTTCCAGTGTTTTTATTTATTTTACAGGATTTTTGAGGCTTAGGTTAGAAGATAATAGAGAAAGGAAGTGAAAACGCAGAAGCTCTGCCAATAGTTTGAGATATAAAAGAGAATGATATTTTTTCAAATTTTATTGTTTTTCTACGGCTCGAACTCCATTTTTGTCGGTGCAGGTGACCTATAATCATCACTTTATTCACCAAAGGACAGTTTGTTTTCACTGGGGAGTAGGTATGATACATAGGTAAAATATGTCTTGATTTTTCAATAGGTCGATCGCTAAAGTAGGCAAAAGGTTCCATTTTTAACTCTACGAAACCGGTTGAGGCTAATGAAACGTTCTATTTATCTAGAGGAATGAAGATGTGTTTTTTTCTTCAATTCTAGCAGTGAAAACTGTGATACATTCATTTTGATTGAGGGTGTGCTTACTCGAAAGTAAATTCAGAAATTTAGTGGTTCAATGTTGTTGTTGTTGTTGTTGCCGGATGTAGCCGGCTTCGAAGAACGTCTGTGTACTTCGTTTCTTGTTCTTTTTTTTTTTCTTATATCTTCAAGAACGCTGCGACATCCAGCGGCTTGGTCCAGAGGTCGATTGGAGACAGCGCGGTCGGGTGGCATGGGCAGTTGAAGAGATGCGCAACGTCGTGAGGTCCGGAAGAGCAATCGGGACACACGTCGGGGATGGATTCGTCAATGCGGTGGAGGTAGTTGTTGATGAATCTGCTGAATCCCGAGCGGAGCTGGCTGAGCGTGCATCTAGTCTTGCGGGGTAACTCCTTCTCTTCTTCCTGGATAAGGGGCGGAGGTCTGCCTCCCAGGATGACGGCACCCTTCAACGATTGGAGTTCGTTCGAGACCATCATCGAGTGTACGGTGTTTGCGACTGATTTCCCATTGTTCGGATCCTTTGACATCTGTTTCGCGGCTTCGACAGTCTTCTTGCAGCTCAACACGAGGTTGTTCTTCATTGCGCGAGGGGCGCTGGGCAGTCGAGGAGGCCGTGGTGGATGTGTTCTGGGTCCAACGATCTCGCGAGGTACTGCGCGGCGAGCATGTTCAGATGGGATTTGGTGCGCATGACCTTTGATTCGCGATGAATATGGTCAGTGTCGGCCATTTGATGATTCCCTGTCACGACGCGGAGTCCGGAGTTCTGAGAACGTTGGATTTTGGCGTGAGCGGAGTCCGAGAGGAAGGTGGACCAGGCGGGTGCGGCGTAGTTGCAGATCGCTTGCGAGATGGCTTTGAACGTGAGGCGGAGGGTTTCTTTTTGGTTGCCCCAGGTGCTTCCGGCTAAGGCTTTCAGTACGTTATTGCGCTGCGACATCCGTCTCGCGATGTCTTTGGCATGATGGCTGAATGTGAACATCGAGTCGTACGTGACGCCGAGTAGCTTGGCCTGGTTGACGGTGGGGACGGGTGATCCGCAGATTGATATGTCCAGAGTAGACTTGAATTCACGAGTGGTTCAATAACCAGAATTGCTCGCCTGCCAAGTTCTTTAACACTTTAACACTCGGCCAATTAACTTCTTTATACTCAACAGTAAAAGAGCCTTAATGGAACACACAAATCAAAAACGAACCGTCCTTGTGAGTCGTATAGGACAAAAAACAGCAGAAGGTCACAATAATGGATGGAGATGAAGAGAGGTCCTCCAATTGACAATTTAGGACGAGAGTAGAGAAGTAAAGTCACAATAAGTGATGGAGATGAGAGAGGTCCTCCAATTGACAAATTAGGACGACAGTAGAGAAGAAAGCAAGATCCTCTTTCAATGTGAGGCGAGGATATATGATAAAGGAGCGAGAGGAGAGAGAGGAGAGAGGTAGATCAAAATTATTGGAAGTGGACAAAGATAAAAGGTAGTGAGAGACTTCACTACACTGGCCGGGGCCCAAAGAAAAATAAAACAACAGACAACATAGCCGAGGCCTGGAGAAAAGTTATAAGAATAATAACGATACTGGCCGGGGCCAAATAATTATGTGCTATAGTATTAGAATAGCAATGTTGGCCGAGGCCAAGAAAAATATAATACTATTAATTACCAAGCAAAATAACGGTAATACCACAATTATAATAATTATCAGATCGAATTCATATTAAAACGACATAGAATTCCTCAGTGGAGACGTTATTTCTCCGTTATGCTTCATAACAATATACTTAAATCGGAGTTGGATGCCGAGACGATCGAGATGTCGCCGAGCTCTGCCATCAGTGATTGTAGAAGGCGGGGTTGTTGGGACACATGACGGCGTGGTGACGTTTTGTGCAGAAGATGCATGGTCCTATCCGGCAACCTCCAGGATGATTGAAGGCGGCGCAAGAAGCACATCTACCAATCCGAGTCAGATGATTTCGTCGGTCCAGTCGAGAGGGCATCATAGTGCAAGCCGCTGCCAAGTGATTGCTGCTATCGCAAACCACACATGTTTGCTTGAAACGCTTGTTGGCAGATTCTGCCCGAAATCCAGGATCTGCACCTCGACGGATAGGTTCTGCTCTGGGACGCTTACCAGCATGAACGTATTCGTTGGAAGTCTGTCTTCTCGAAAACTCTTGAGACCCGCTTAGAGTTTTCTGCTGCTTGGCCTCTGTCAGCGAATGCAGCTCGTTCCGAAGGTCGTCCAAACTACTTTCGAATTCCCTTCTAAGAGAGCGAACATCTCGTTTGATCTCACGAAGAACTTCCGCTTGTTCTTGGTTGTGAGCGATCATCTTCTCTTTCAGGTCAATAAGCGCAGCCTTCAGCGTATCCGTTCCCTTCTTGGAATGTTCTTCCAAAATCCGCGATAAATCAGATGGGAGTCCCTGGACCGATTCCCCACAGATTGCATCGATCTCCGGATCATTCATATTAGAGATCCTGAATTATTCACTTTGGTTTCAACAATCTTCGTGTGAAACAAACTAGACCAAGCTTCTAGGTCTAAACAATAGGGCTGACCCCTTAACCTTCGAATATAAGTTATATACATTTAATTGGTCACGCAGGTGAGGCTGCGGCGGCGCCTACGCGCGGACGCTGCGCCAAAACTCGGGAATTTTAGCCAAGGAACGACACGTTCTGCGGGGGCGTTCATTGCGCTCACCCTTTGTCATTTTATCAGCTGTCTCTTCATCCGGAACTTCATTGTCATCTTCCATGTCGGAAGAGAGAACTTCGAGCGGTATCAGTAGATTCGGAGGTCTCAAGATTAACTTTCCGTTGCTCGTTTTCAACTGGACGCTGCGCTCTCCGAGGCTAATGATTGTGCCCAATGGCCATGAGCCTCTCGGTACCTTTTCCTCTTGGATGAGTACTACCTCCCCAACTTGAGGCTGTCGAACCTTTGCCCGCCCATTCCTATAGCTAGATTCTTGTTTTGCCTTCATAGAGGTTATGTAGGTAGACTGGTACAGCTCCCAGTACATCTTCAGACGCTTGTCCACTTCTTCGCATTGTTTCTGCAGCGAAGATGCAGAACTAGGAGTGGGTTCATAGTTCTCATCTTCATAGTCTTGACTTGACGTCATGGAAGCCCCCATTGGTGCTCCCAACGGAGCTATGAAATCTATTGGGTGAAGGATTCGTCCAATATCTTTGATGTCATTCGACAGCCTGATGAGTGGCCGACTATTTATCACAGTCTCTATTTCTATGATCACTGTGACAAACTCATCTTCGTTCAACAACTTTCTGCCGAAGGTCCTTGTGAGGCAACTCTTCGTTATTCCAACAAGCCGCTCGTATACTCCACCTTGCCAAGGAGCATGAGGGACTGTGAATGACCAGTTGATGCCTTTATGGGTCAAGTAGGATGAGAACATTTCATCCTTTAAAGTTTCTCCGCCGAGGATCATACTTGCAAATCTGAACGTTGGCGCGTTGTCCGACAGTATTGTTTCGGGCACTCCTCGCGCGCTACAAATCTGCGGAACGCGTATGTGAAGGCGATCGCTGAGAGGCTCTTCACAACCTCTAGATGAGCTGCTCTCGTTGACATGCATGTTATCAACAGTACATAGTTCTTAGCCTGTCCTGCGTCAACCTTCACCGTGAACGGCCCAGCGAAATCTAGTCCAATGTGTTGGAACGGACGACCAATGTTTACCCGGCAATGTGGCAATGCGGGTGCCTTTGGGTATGCAAAGGGTAACGCGTATGCCTTTCTGCAGGCAACGCATTTCTTCAGAATCAGTTGTATCACTCGACGAGCTCGTGGAATCCAGAACTTTGCCCTGACATGATCAAGTGTATGATTCTCTCCAGAATGCATCACTCTATGATGCGCGTCACGTACGACCATTCTCACAAAGGAGTCTTCTGCATTTCCGGGAATGAACATGGGAAAGCGGGTGTCGTATGGCAAAGTCGAGTTGCTAATTCTCAAGTGTCCGCATCTGTAGGCGAGATGTTCATCACGAAAAAGCTCCAAATGCCTGTTGCCGCTATTGCTGATGGTTTTTACGTGCGTCATCTGGTGAATCTTGATACATGTGACTTCTGCACTCACTAGTTCTCGCGCGGTGAGTGAACCCTTGAGCGGGCCATGTCCTGTCAGACAGACAGTCTTTGGGCTGGAAGCTCTTCGAAGTTTTAGTCTCAAGAACCTTTTTACGTAGGCCATTGTCCCTTTCAAGCGGGTCAAACTTGAGAATCTTGAGAACTGAATGGCGGTTTCACAATTTTCCAGAACTGTCAACACAGTTAGGGGTGTGTTCTCCTCGTCTGCTCTTTTCACGACTGGTAGCGGAGCTTCTTCACAGTTCCAACTTGG
The DNA here is from genome assembly GCA_964056735.1 of Allodiplogaster pararmata. Lineage (NCBI taxonomy): Eukaryota > Metazoa > Nematoda > Chromadorea > Rhabditida > Diplogasteridae > Allodiplogaster > Allodiplogaster pararmata. Next base: position 47,441,963 of record OZ057403.1, read on the forward strand.
CTGTGCACACAGGCCTTCTTCGGTAAGCCACTCTGGCCCTTTCCACCAGAGGTCATTTTTCATCAGTTTTCGACCACCGTCTTCTCTGGTTGCAACATCTGCAGGGTTGTCTTCCGTACGAACGTGTCGCAATGGAATGCAATCTCCCTTGAGATCACAATTTCTAAGATGATATGTCCTGCATACTGTGTGCCTCTCCTGGTTGATCGCTTTCACTGTGTTCGCGATTGATCGGTTGCCACGAAAATCGCTCTGCTCTTTGCTTCCAAGAGTCCAATACAGAGCTATCGTACTGTCAGAGTACACGCCAAATTCGATCTTCGTCTGCATGCATGTTTTCGTGATACTGTTCACGACGAAGTTCAACAACTTCATAGCAAGAAGAATAGCTCTTAATTCCAAACGTGGGATCGTCAGCTTGTTCTTCAGTGGTGCCAGCTGAGATCTTGCCATCACAAGAAAGGCTTCATCTTCGTTCACTACGTAAACCGAGGCAGCTGTTGCTTTGCTGGAAGCGTCTGCGAAGGCGATGATCCTCAAGATATCTTGTGTCTGAGGAACTCTTCGAGGTATTCGGCGACTGAAAGACAGAGCTTCTGTTACGAGAACGCTCCATGTCACGGAGTCCTTCTCATTGAGTTGCTGATCCCAACCATACTGTTGCGTCCAAAGTTCTTGCACGAAGAGCTTCAGGGGTAGCAGAAGAGGAGCAAGCAATCCCAAAGGATCGAAACACGACGCAAGCATACTTAGGACCGTCCTCTTTGTCGGCGTTTTTTCTGCTTGAACGAGGTTCGCTGTGAGTAGGAGCGTGTCTTCCATTGAAGACCAAACTATGCCCAAAACCTTCTGTTCTCCGACCTTTCCTCGGTCTGCTTCAGGTATACCATCTACAAATGATGTGACATTCGACGTGAACTCTCTCAGGTTCATCGAAGCTTCCGTGAAAATGGACTTGGACTTTCTGTAGACAGACATCATGTCGGTGTGAGTCGCGCATTGGAAAACAACATTATCAACATAAATGTTGTTTTCGAGCTGATCCAGCACGAATCTGGACACTTCGTCTTGTCCATTCGACTGTTCCAGAGCCAATTTTCTCTGCTGAATGTGATATCTGATTGACATATCGAGGATATAAGGACTCTGGGCTAGTCCGAAAGGCGCAACCGTGAATCGGTAATGGTCGATGTTGCTGTCGTGCATGGGTTTATTGACATCTTTAAGCCACAGGAACCTCATGAAGTCTCTTTGATCATCTTCGATCTTGATCTGGTGAAAGGCTGATTCGACATCGCATAGCATCACCGAGGGAGAGCATCTGAATCGCAGCAGCAGCGCTGGAATTCTCTCCACGTGTGTTTGGCAGTCTGTCATACATTCATTGATGGACAGCTTTCCTCTCTCCTTTGCAGACCCATCGAAAACGATTCTGATAGGCTTCGATGGCTTGTCAGGTCTATACACTGGATGATGTGGAAGGTAGGTAAACAACTGCTTGTCCGGAGGCAGAACTTTCTCGATGTGACCCTTCTTCAAGAGGTCTTTGATCACTACATCGTACTTGTTTACCATCTTCTTTGCTCGTAGACTTGCAACTACATTGCGAAGTCTTGCATGTGAACTGTGCCAATTTTCCGAAAGTTGGCTCAACCGTTGCTCTTAGAAGCAGTATCGCGTGGAAATTCTGCCGTTCTCCATTGCAACGTTATCCAGGAAGAACTTGTTCACTTCTGCGTGATCTGTTTTATCATCTGCTGGTTCAACAACCGTTTCTTCAAGAGCAAGAAACCTTTGCAGTTATTCATTGACCTTCTCCAAGGTCTCCTTTCTTCCGATAACAGCTGCTACGACGGAGGTCGAGTTTGGATGTTGGCGGCCTGCATTGCCTGATGCTATCCAACCGAAGACCGTTGGCAGCAGAGTCAGGCCACTCGGCAGTCGAATGCGCTTCTGCTTATGCAGTGTGGCGACCAGGTAATCATCAATTCCTAGCAGTACTTGGGGCTGAACGCTGCATGACCCGTCGCAGTCATCCGCCATACGGAGTCTTCGTTTTCGAATAACATCTTTGTCCTGCTTCGTCAACGGTGGGTACGTAAGCCTTCCCACCAAGGGGTCTGGATAACCTACAGCTTTCACGATCATCTGTTTTCCATTCATCGTTTGGAGGGGTACCTCGTACACTGGGTACAAATTTGAGCCTTCGCTTCTATCCCCCAGTCCACTGAAGGAAGACTTCACCTCGTGAAGTTTTGGCAAGGAAAGTTCTTCGGCAAGCTTTTTCGAAATCAAGCTCACGCTGGCACCTGTGTCTAGCATGAATGCCACCTTCCGTTCTGATCCGTGACCCTGTATTCGCACATTTCCCGTTTGAAGACGTGTTATGCCTGTTAGCATTTGCTCTTGTTGATTGCATGAGATGGCAGTCATCACTGGGCGTTGTTCATGCGTCGGTCTGTCTCTGATATGCTCTGACGTCTTTCTGCTTGGCCACCGGTTGGGGCGATTGCCCTACGTTCGGGTCTCCTTTTTTCTCCTCTGATTTTGAATCATCGTCACAAATTTGAGGCAGATAGACTCATCGTGAGGCTTATCGCATATCTTGCATTTGACGTCGCATCCATGAGAGGTTCCTCCCGGCTTCAAGCATGCCTGGCAAAGTCCCTGTCTTCCGAGAAACTCGATCCGGTCTTTCACCATTTCCATCGAGAAGCAGTCGTATGAGAATTTGTGTTTGCCACAGTAAACACATTTGATTTCTTCAGAATGAGGAGCGCTGTGGACCTGGCGGTCTATTCTTGATCGTTTGTCGGCTGTATTCTCAACAGAATAGCCTTGGAAAGCGTTAACCACTTGGCTTGAAGTCGCTGACTTCTTAATTGGGGTTTTGCCGCTCATCCCTGCTACGAAAATCTCTTCTTTGATCATGGACTCAACCTTGTCCAGTAGAGACTTGACGGTGACGCTTTCAGAGTTGTAGATGTACCGATGTAATTTTTCACGGATATGCAGAGGGAACTTTCTGACGAGAATGTCTTGGAGCAACACATCTTGCTGCATGTTTTCGCTCATTCTTCCCATCCTCGCTATCGTTGATCTCAGGGAAAGGACCAAACTCAGCTGGTCATGCCACGAAGGACCCGGTGCGACGATACCATCCAGTGTAGACGCGAGAGTTCTTTCTTCTGTCTTCCTAGACTGAAAACTCTCGATCAGTCTTGCGATCGCCAAGTCATATCCTTCAGATGTGACTGGGAACGGCTCAACAGCCGTCTTCGCGAGACCATACACGCAGGACTGCAGGTACGCCATTTTGTCTAACTTCGACATTTGCGATCGGGAATGGATGAGCTCGTCGTATCGCTCAAACCAGTTTTGGAACTCTCCCTCCTGGCCTCCGAACATGGGTAGCGACAAGGTTGGCAGCCGTAGTAGACAACTGGGACGACCTTCTGACGCAGAGTATTCTTCTTGGTTCCTCACTTCCAATGGTCTTCGAGCAGCTTCTGCTCTTACTCCTTGTGATTCAATCGATGATGAAGTCGTTTCTGAGAGAAAGACGTGCCTCTTCTGCGTTCTGCGCACTGCCAAGACGTGCCTCTCGCGATCATCGATCAACCATCTCTTGAACGATGCTTCGGCTTGTTGTTTCTCTGTTGCTTTCATCTTCGAAAGGACCGTCTCCATTTCTTCTACTGCAATGCAGTAATGCTTCACTTCGACCTCGATCCGCCTCAACTGGAGTTGCAACTTGCGAGGCGCTTAACTATATTCCGGTTCAAGGAGACGTTCGGCCTCAACAAGCCTACTAGCCGATTCAAGGAGACTTTCGGCCTCAACAAGCCTACTAGTCAACCTTTTGTACTGTTCAACAACAAGTACAAATGTAGGCGACGTCGCCTCCTCACCTGCTGTGCTCACCTGTGGGACCGATTTGTGTTCTAATTCCATCACTAATTACCTACGGCCGATGCACCATGTGCTTACTCGAAAGTAAATTCAGAAATTTAGTGGTTCAATAACCAGAATTGCTCGCCTGCCAAGTTCTTTAACACTTTAACACTCGGCCAATTAACTTCTTTATACTCAACAGTAAAAGAGCCTTAATGGAACACACAAATCAAAAACGAACCGTCCTTGTGAGTCGTATAGGACAAAAAACAGCAGAAGGTCACAATAATGGATGGAGATGAAGAGAGGTCCTCCAATTGACAATTTAGGACGAGAGTAGAGAAGTAAAGTCACAATAAGTGATGGAGATGAGAGAGGTCCTCCAATTGACAAATTAGGACGACAGTAGAGAAGAAAGCAAGATCCTCTTTCAATGTGAGGCGAGGATATATGATAAAGGAGCGAGAGGAGAGAGAGGAGAGAGGTAGATCAAAATTATTGGAAGTGGACAAAAATAAAAGGTAGTGAGAGACTTCACTACAGAGGGAGAGGATCGGGAGGTCGGTCGCCCTAGAAATTTTTTTGCAAGTTGGCAGTTTACCTATGGTATGATACAAAAAAGGAAAATTATGGGATAATTTTTCTTGATCGTCAACTCAAGAAAAATACATGGGGAGGTTTGCAAGTTGACTTGGTGGTGAAAAACTTGACAAATACTTCGATTTCGGTAATCTTGGGATGTTGGTCTGTGATTTTGTTCTACAGTGCCACTGCGCGCTCGAAAAAAGAATTGGTGATGCCGATAGTCTTCTCTTTTGAGTAGGCGTAACGGGCTTGATCTATGTGAAAATCTGAGGTTCCCGTTTGCTCTGATTTCTATTTGGCTTCAGCAAAGTTCACAATCTAGAGAACCGAAATTAGACGGAATAGAAATAATAAATCATACTTAGCTCTTATTATAATCAACGAGTCTAGGTTGAAATTTTTAGGGAGGTCTCTCACTAGAGTTCGTGAGCTTATTTCCTGTTTTTCAATAAAGTAATAAGGATTCAGATTATTGTAACCCAGGTGTAGACAGTAAATTTTATGTTTTGCGAGAGGTAGATCACATTTCAGAGACCATCAAAGTATGTTGTCTATGCACTGCTGAAAGGCTTCTGAATCATAACTGTAGATTTTCAGATCGCGAAGAGAGAAAAATTGACGTTAGGGGTCATTACGCTTTCTATATCATTGATAAAAAAAACAGAAATGGTAGGGCCCGAGTACGCTGCCTTTGGGAACCCCTCTGATCACTGGATACGGATAAGAGAGTGTACCTTCTACACGAGCTTTGTAAGTTCTCTCCTTTAAAAAAAGAAACCCATCGGACTATGCAGTCATGTATCCCGAGAATTCTCAGTTTGTCGAATGCCCGTGAGAAATCGAAATGCACTACGTCGAATTTCTATGTGTGTCCCTGTTTCAGTCTGGCTCAAAAAACGTCAACAACGACATCTTCGAGATGCTCATCCTTATCTACGCTTGTAAAACAAGCGCCGCCACTAAGGTTAACACCTAGGGTTTATTGGTCCAGTCCTCTACTCTCTCGGCGGGCCTCTGTTTCAAACTTTTGTGATTATCTGTTTCTTGTAGACCATCACGAGGAATCTTTTTGTTGCTGTATAAAAACAGACTCTTATTGCTGTATAAAGTAGTAGGCCGCGGCTTATTTGCACATAATTTTTTCTTTGAACCCAAGGTCAGTGTTGAAAGAATGCAAATTATTGTTGAATTTAAATGTTTTCCATAAAATGATTCGTTGATTATAGTATAGCTTCCTTTTTTTTTCTATAAGTAAAAGATTATTGGGTTTTTTATTTAAAAAGTCTTATAGATTGAACTGTTTATTGTAGAATAAACTTAATTTACTGATGTGTGAAGTTCTTAGGGAAAATTTCGAGGCTCTTAAGGGAATGATGAACAGCTTTGGTAACAGAGTAGAGAGCAGGGTGTTTCTCTGACCCACACCGCGGGTGAAAAAAATCTATGTGCTCTCCAAAAACCCCGAAAAAAATGTAATATTTGCGCTTGGAAAACAATTTTTCTCGGATTATTCGTAAAGAAATCCCAATTCAGAAAAAAAATTGAATGTTGAAATCTGAAATTTAGAAAAAACTATGCGCTCGAAAAAATTTGTGCGGGTGCTAAGAAACACCCCGGTAGAAAGATAATTGCCTAGACAGAATTACCGAACAACGCGAAAGCTTTGCACAATTTCTACCAACCTGGGTTTAATCCTTTGTTTCGCAAAGGATCTCTTCATTTTTTTGCTCTTTTTGACAGATTACGGTAGTTATGCCATATCTGCCATACTCCAAGCAGTGTCGTATGCTGCGTCGCTCATCGATTCCGATGCGATTGGTTGCCGAGATGATTACAAGGGCGGGCGCTACCAGACTGGTCTCTCTCGACCTCTACCGAAAAGAGATTCAGGTCAATCGATCTTTCGATCGTTGAATGAATATGTCGGCATAACTCATCATATCTCTCATAGGTATGATAAATTTTTCAGAAAAACCGCTCTTCAAGCGAATTATTGCCTATGTATAGTTTGTTTCTCTCACCTTAGTGATTTTCCAAACTCATTCATGCGCAAATCTATGCACTATTCAAGAAAGCTAGTGATACAAATGCTATGATCGTCTGCATCCTCTCTTTTACATCACTTTTTCTCACGCTATCTCAAATTCCTCATGATTAATGATATTGATACACACATTTTTTTTCTCGAAGTTTTCCAACACTGCAGATGACCCACAAATGGTCTTTCGACCTGTCGATGAATATGTTCGACTCGGTCTGTGGTTGTTGGACTAACTTTTACGTAGTAGCCGAAAAAAGAACAAGCCAATAAATTTTTTTTTGATTTACAGGGGTTTTTTGGCATTCCGGTAGACAATCTCCGCTCATCTCTCTTTCTGCTACAGTACATCAGAGAAAACATTCCGGACTACAAAAATGCAATTATCGTGGCAAAAAACCCGGGAGTCATGAACAAGGTGGGTTTTACAGATTAGATGATTCTACATCGATGCAGAAAACCCAGTTTCCTACAAGGTAATCGTTCGTAGGTAAACTTCAAAAATGCAAAATGGTTCTCTTGGTCAACCGACCTATTGTTGTTGTTGTCTTGCACATAGGTCCTGTCGAGGGGAGTCCTTTTGGGATAGGTTGGTGTTGAGGATCCTTTTGAGTCCGGAGAGATTTTCTCCGTCTACACTCGCACCGCAGTCGGCGATCCTCTTGGCGAGACCCATTCGTTAACCAGAGAAGGGCAAGAGGTTATTTTACTGGCGCCTCGACTCGCCATTGAAAAGTATAGCGGAGTATCGGCTGATGTTTTGTCCGGTGGCATGCCCAGGCCGGTCCGGCATCGCCCTCCTTTGACGAGCTATACTACCCAGTTTTCGTTTGTCCGAGCTATACTACCGACTTATCGACCTCACCTCTATTTATCTCACAAACTTTTTTTAGAAAAAAGCTTTTTTGTGGTAAAAAAGAAAGGTGAAAACACGATTGTTCTGAATAAGAAACTTGATAGCCGTAACTCATCCCAAATGAGTTTTGTTGAGTTAAGATTGAAAACTTTTAGTCTACTCAGGTGAGCCGACCCATTTAAAAATCAAAACAATTCAAACCTATGTATTCGTTAGTTGGTTGAGATTCAAAATTTACCTAGTTGATAAGAGGGTTACCTAATTTTTAAAAGTTACCTAATTTTCTTACCTAAGTTACCTGACTAAAAGTTACCTAATTTTCTCTTACCTGCTCTCCTGTTAATATTTATGCGCTCTCCAAAAACAGTCTATTGATGCAAATTCGGAGTTTCATACGAGCAGAGAATTTGTATCAAATTTTCTAATTTCTACACTCGCTCTCGGTGACTCTCCGAAAAATGCCAATCCCTCACGAGTCTTTCTGATCTATGATTTTCATTGACAGCTGGTAAGGAACAACCTGTTTGATAGCCTACAACAGGCGACCATAGTTCCTCAAAGGTCCGGTGTAGCTGGTCAAATTTTAGAAAGAACGACCGATCCTTTACCGGGGGAGTCTGGAATACTAAAAGGGGAAGAGTGGAGAAGGCAGAGCTGATCATTAATCAAGACTACATACCTTAAAACAGTAGTTTTTCAAAATTCTCAACAGTGCTGGTGACTTATGCAGGCGACATCATACGCGGATCGCTTGCGTGTAGGGGTGGCGGTGATCCACGGAGAGCAAAAAGAAGAGGAAGAAGCAGGGACGGAGGATGGCAGGCAGAGCCCGCCTCCTAATTATGCGCCCTTCGAGCTGTTCCCCACCCAGGTTAGAAACAAGGGCTTAACGGTGTTGAAAAAAGGGATTTTAGGGGTGTCTTTATTTATATCAGGTGCTATCGTACATCAGCAAACCTATGTTTCCAACCTACTTTTTCGAAGATTCGGTTGTTCTCTTAGACTATGAAACTCTAACTGGTATTCGAATAAGAGAAGAGCGAAGTAGTGCATTTACATTAATATCAAAGGTTTTTTTCTAATCAGAATGGAAAAGCTCTTAATAAATGAGAGAGAAAGTAGGAGTATTCGTCTCGAGACCATTCCTGTTTCGGAGTATTCAGGTTTTTTGTAAAGTGACGTTCTCATAACTGTTCGGTCGCGGTGGATAGAAATAAAAAAAGGAGAATTAGAGTTTTTCAATATTCAAAATTTTGATGAGAGCGATAATTATACTTGAACTATAACAATAACTTGTTGAATAAAACTACAACTGAAATTTTGCAAATATTTTCCTGTAAATTCAACCCGATTCAATCACATTTTTACATGACATTCTTCTGGGAATTGCGATAACATCCTCTGTGTTAAAATACAAGGAATAAATGAGTTGAATAATAATAATAATAATAATGAATGAATTGAATAATAATAATAATAATAATACCAATAAATGAATTGAATAATAATAAGAATTGAATAAGTAGAGACATAGCGAACTGAATAAATATAATATTTTAATCAGTTGAACGAAAATGTAAGAACGATTGAATGAATGGAATCTCCACCTGCTAAAGAAGCGGTAGTCAGAGTTTCAGTTTGCGAAAGAGAAGCCTCCGTTGACTGTGGTGGGTGACGTGGGCGGTCGAATCGCCATCATGGTAGACGACATCATCGATGATGCGGCATCTTTTGTTGCAGCTGCGGAAGTGAGCACAGAGCCAAATAGGCGGTTTATCTCCACCTGCTAAAGAAGCGGTAGATCAGAAAAGCTGGTCATGTTGGAACGGCTTATAAGAAAGAGCAGATTGCTCGCGATGAAGAATGGAGAATGCCATACGAACAGAGAGTATGTCTCACCCATGTATTCGGGCATACGTTTAACCCGCAGTGCGGTTAGAGAGACATACTGAAGCTTAATCAAAAATGTTAATGATTAAGTTACTGTCCGGATCAGTAACATGGCGAGTAAATTTGGTCGAAGTATCATCACGAAGTAAAGGAATCCAATTGGACATTTTTATTGTTTTAGCGAGATTCGGTGTTAGATCCGCCAAACCAAGAGGGTGGCGAAATTGCGGTAGTGCTCATGCACGTATCTGACTCTCCCCAGGCGTTAAAGAAACCGGTCTAGGGCATGTTTGTACGCGCCGAGCGAAATGGGAAAGGGATGGGGGAAGGCTAAAAATGTGGTAGAGAAGTAGAGAAAAAGTAATATAGAACGGAAAGAGAAGAGAAAGTAGATCATTTTTGGCGCGAACGTGTATGCTTCAACATAGATGGACCGGTAACTATTTAACCCCTGACTCTCCCCATTGCTGCAACAAGCACTAACTGTGACCCAGCGGGTAGCCATTTTTTATACCAGGATAGGTCTTTCCCGCATCTCAGAGAAGCGCGTACCCTGCCGCAAAGCGGAAACAAGCGCGTAGAAAATAAATTATTAGTGAGCTTTGATAATAGAGTCTATTCAACAGTACATGAAAAGATTCATACGGATGGTTTTCCGAAAAAGAGAGAACCCCATAAACGACATCTTAGATGAGATTCTGAGAGTGTATACACTACATTATTTACTCAGGTACTAAAAGCTCGTGGTGCCTACAAAATCTTCGTGTTGGCCACGCATGGAGTACTGTCTTCGGATGCTCCCGCCCTCCTGGAAGCTTCTCCCATTACGCAAATCATCGTGACGAATACCGTACCCCATGAAATGCAGAAGATGCGCTGCCATAAGATCAAGACGGTGGATGTGTCTTTGATGATCTGTGAAGCTGTCCGGCGAATATACTACAATGAGAGCATGGGGCAACTTTTTAGAGATATCACCCTTGATGACTAAAGAGCAGGGGATCATTAGTTACGCCCCCTAAAAGTGCCCCTCTGTTTCGACCCCTTGATGACTAAAGAGCAGGGGATCATTAGTTACGCCCCCCTAAAAGTGCCCCTCTGTTTCGACCTAAGGCGGGATTCTTATCAGAATTTCTAACACTCATCAATGTAGGCTCTGAAATAGATGAATCATATTCTTCCTGCTCCCGACAGGCTTCGAGAGAGAGAGAGAGAGAGTTCGAGAGAAAGAGAGAGGAAAACAAGAACACGCTTTCAGCGGGCGTCTGTGACCTTTTTAGGACACAGTAAAAATGAATGGTAAATATATTGATGACCCTCTATCATACAGATCATGAAAGTCGTAGATATGCGGATTATGAAAATATCATGCCGTTGCATTCGAAGTTATCTCTAACTAAGCTATTTTTTGTTAAGTATTATTAAGTTTCACAATATTTTCGTTGTGAAGTTTGAAAACATAAGTTTTTATAACTTGAATTTAAAGGCTTTATTGTTTATTAAATGCGCTGTTGGAATATATGAAACAATGTAAAAGTTCAAATATATTCAAATTTTACCTCCCAAATATCGGGCGCGTTTTCCCTGAGCAACAAGAATTTGTTTTTTCTTCAGTCTTTAATTTCAAATTATCTTAGTGAATGAATAAGTTTGTTTAGTGATTCCCTTAAAAATATGATATTTGTTTCTCTCTGTATGCACGGCATGCTCTTTATAAAAAATTGTATTCCATTCAAAGCCATACTTTTTACGGCGTAAATCTTTATTATTGTAGAAATTTTGTTTATTTGAAGTAAACTTTAAAAAAACTACTCGATTCTGGAAGGTTTATCAAAATAAAAAAATCTAGAGTCAGAAGTAATGTTAATGCAATCTTTTGAGTAATAAAATTTATCAAAAAGACTCCTTTTACTATGAAAATCTTTGTTGAAGTGAACAAACAGCATGAAATAGATATTGCAAACCTATTAAAATCTCCTACGGCGAAAAGCTGAGCGACGAGATAGAATTGAACTAATGTGTCACTCACTGAAGGCGAGCACCATAGTTCAACAATGTTTAGTAACAATTGTCTTGATGTTAGAAAACGACCGCTCTATGAGAGGAGGATATTGGAATGATGAGAAGCGAGCTAGAGGGGAAGGCATAGAAGTGAGAGCTTCTCTTCATTCTAGACTCTTCCGCTCAGAGAGCGGTCGTCTTTCAAAAACGTCATCGATCGGTGCTGTAGTTTTCAATTCACAGCTGGTCGGAATCCTCATACACGTTTAGATTATAATTAATTCATGCGAAGACTACTCGAACCTACCAATGTTGAATTTCAAGTAGCACTTTTCTGGAAGCACCAACAGCAATCTTAGTCAGAACCCTTGAATACATCTGATTCAAATATTTCGCAAGTATTTCTTTTCTGATTACTGATCTGAAACTGTCTTCTGTTCAAACTTATCCGGTTAATATTCTCCGATACTGGATTTCGAGAACAGGAATCAAAAGCTCTTGATGGCCTATTTCGAGACAAAATATCAATTTTTCGGAAATTGGGTATCACGAAATTTCGCATCACGACAACTAGCACCCTAAATTTCACAATCGACATATCTCCATGTAATTTCTCATTGGAATTTGTGTTTATGTTCAGTTAAGTTTACGCCTACGAGGCCGTACGTCTTAGTACGAAACCGTATACAACGACCACCCAGCCACAATACATATGTATATATAGCTTTGGAGAATAAAATATTGTGTAATCAGGGTGCGAGTTGTCGTGGTGCGAAATGTCATGGAACCCAGAAATTGAGTATTCGATTAAAGCTTTCTTTAAATGAGTATTTTCCGAAAGCAGATCTAACAAAGCTCATTTGGAATGATACAGTAAAATGAGTGTGGTCCATCGACTTCCGGATGAAGTCGTACGGAAGATTGCCGCCGGAGAAGTGATTGTACGGCCCGTTAATGCAGTCAAGGTACGGTAGCACTGAATATATTGCGGATGTCGATGCATTCAAGTTTTCAATGCATTCAAGTTTCGGTGGCACTATGTATATATATATTATCTGAAACATTCCATTGTTATGTCTATCTCTTTCTATCCCTGTCACCCTCTCTCTCTTTCTCTCTCTCTCTCTTTCTCTCTTTCTCTCTCTCTCTCTCTCTCTCTCTCTCTCTCTCTCTCTCTCTCTCTCTCTCTCCTTCTATCTATCTCTCTATCCATCATCTATCTGCTTAGGTTGATGTATCTCATACCTCTGTTTAAAAAAAACTATTCTTCTCTGATCACTATGTCGTTCTTTCTCTCTTTAAATGCCAATTTTTTATTTAGTTCCTGTCTGTCTATCAACTTATCATTCCTATGAGTCAAAACTGTTCTGATCTGTTCTTTATCTATCTCTCATTTTTCAGCTCTCTAAGTCGAACTTTCCTTTTAATCCTAACAGGAGCTCATCGAGAACTCCTTGGATGCTGAACCAACTGAGATAAACGTCACACTCAAAGATGGAGGAATGACGCTTATACAAGTTACGGTCAGTATGTCTGTCTAGTGAAACTATTGGAGAAATGACTTATTGATCTTCCACTTTCTCAGCGAAAAAAGGATCGATTTGACCGAATAACAGCCGAAATTACTTTGTCTTGCATACTATTATATTATATTTTATCTACACTTTTCAGTGCAAAAAAAATTAAAAAAAACAAGAATTCGATAATGACAGAGAACACATTAATACATGATATAAAAATAAAATCTTGTGACAGTTGAAATTCAAAGTTCTAGTGGGGACTATGACAATACAAGCTGACTCAGCACGCATTGATAACAAAAAATAAGAAAGAAAAAAGAATTTTAAAATGAAATAAAATAAAAATTAGAGTGTACAAACAGCATCGGTGACAAATTTTCTGAAAATATGTTCACTAGGAATATCCAACACATTTTTTGAAAGTCTGGAGAACATACGAGCTACCCTCAACGAGAAACAATGATAGCGAGCTAAATTCTGTGTTGCTCCGACATACAAGTCATTTGGATTTGTGCGCGTGATCGGAACCCATTTAAAGAATCTATCTCTGGCTAGAATAGATCTGTTATTAAATATTTTCCAACCCATCATAAGATCCGCCACTTTCCTTCTATCCAATAAGGATGAAAGACGTTGTCGTTGATCGGGACAGTCCGTAAGAGTGAGTAAATGGCTGCTGTCGCTTTTGTGACTCGGTCTTGTACTGCTGGACCTCGACGCAATGATGGAACGACTTGTACACTCAGGTCGCGAACTTGATTGACACATGTTAACAGTACATTAGAGATGGAATAAGATCCGACGAAATATTGGGGTCCTATATGTAAATGAACAGTTTTGCTGGAAGACAAAGAGAGCTGATTAGAGAAACACTAATTACTTATAGCATCGAGGGCAAGTTGCAGTTCTTGACTTCTTTCTGTGCAGGTATCTCGACTGTAAGACACATACACTTTAACATCATCAGCGAAAGCTTGGAATTTCAAATTAGGGAATAGAGATAGCACGTCGTTCAAATCGGTTATGTATAAGATGAAAAGCAGAACCCCTGATGTCACACTCAATGGAAGAGAACGAAATCTACCCATGCGAACGGAGAAAGTGCGTTCTTAAAATAGAGATTCGAGAAATGACAACAATTGGGATGGTGGACCATAGCGTTTACACTTGAAAAGCAACTTAGGAATACTAATTGTATCAAAGGCACGAGAGAAATCAAGGTATATGACATCAGTGGCAAGGCCGCTTGAGAGCGCTCTTGTCCAATCGTCCTCGCACATTAAACGATTAGTCACAACGGAAGCCTTTGCTCGAAATCCGTGCTGATAACTTGACAAGACATTGAAACTATCTAAATGATCTGTCAAAGTTTTACGAAGTAGGCGCTCTAATGTCTTCGATGCGGGTGACAATATCGAGATGGGCCTAAAGGAAGAAGGTTTCTTGCCTTGTTTTGTTGTTGTTGTCTTGCCCAACGGGTAGATCTTCCTTCGCGAGACACTGGAGGAATTCGTCGAAGCTCTCGACCCTCCAGCGTTATAAGCCCACACTCTCTTTCCTCTCTCTCTAATTTTTTAATTTTTTTTTTACTCTCCTTTATTTTTTTTTATTTTTTTTTATTTTATTTTATTTTTTATTTTTCACTTTTTATTTATTTTTTTTTTGGAGAGATTTAATTGAACAAGAAATCAACAACCGAGTGCGGCCTATTCCAAAGGTCGATAGGGCTAAGTGAAGTGGGGTTACAGCGACACGAAAAAATATGTCTCGAAGTATGCGGCTCTACCCTACACAGTGGGCAGAGGGGAGATTCATTGGCCCCTATTCGGTGGAGGTAACTGTTAAGGAAACTAGAGTGGCCGCTTCGCAATTGAGACAGAGTTATCTGATTTTCTCAGGATAGTTGGGACGTGGACTTATGTATTCTAGGAGGTTTAGTTCCCAGAACTGGGTTGGGTCGACTATTTCTAAGAAAATCTCTGACTGTCTCCGTGTGTATTTTTCTGAGGGCCACTTTATAGTCCATGTCACCTAATACTATGTCTATGTCTTTGGCATGCTTTCTGACTGCCCTGGGAGGTTTTGCTTCAGTGCAGATGCGGTGAGATGGATGGTTAGGCTGAAGCCTGGCCTTGGCGGTGAATTGTTTGCTGAGCATGAAGTTGTGTTCTTTGACTGGAAGAAGTTTGCTCTCGTATGCCAGGTGCTGAGTGTCCGCAATTGCAAGGTTTCCAGTTGCGATTCGAATGGCTTTGTTTTGTGCTGCTTGCAAGGAAGTCCAATGTGATTCGGCAAGTTGGGGCGAGTAGATGGGTGCTGCGTAAGACAAGAATGCTCTTGTAGTTGCTTTGTAGGTGTTCAGCATTGTTTCGGTCTTCTGTCCCCATTTTCTTCCTGCGATTGCTCGGAGGACATTCAATCTTTTTGTTGCCCTTGACTTTAGTCCTTCGGCGTGTTGACGGTAGGTTCCCATCTGGTCCAAGGTGACACCAAGGATTTTGGGGGTTCTACTTGGAGGAAGTGGCTCACCGTTGACAACAACTTCTGGTACTTCACGACATTCCTTTGTGTTGGTGGTGAAGAGCGTTACACTGGATTTAGCTGCCGAGATGTCCATCTTTAGTTCCCCAAGATGGCTGGTGAGGGTTGGGAGGTAGGTGTTCAGTCTGTCAGCTCCAACTCTCCAGTCAGGGTGAGAGGCCCGTATTGTCAGATCATCCGCATACCCGACCAGTTTGATCGTCTCGGGAGGTTTCGGCAGCCCATTCAAGTATATGTTGAACAAGGAAGGGCTGAGTACTCCCCCCTGAGGAACTCCTGCGTAGCAGGTTTGCTGGCGGCTGAGGCAGTTTCTGAAGTCCACACGGATGGCTCTCCCTCGTAGGTAGCTGGAGAGCCATCTAACGAGGCCTCTGGGGATGGACGTTTCGGCGAGAGTGTGACACAGGCGAGAAATGTTGACCAGATCATATGCCGAGGTGAGGTCGAGCGCAACCATCACTGTGCGATGTGGAGGGAGCCGTTGGTTGATACCATTGGTTATGTAGCCCGTTATCTCCATCAAGGCTGTCGTGGTCGAGCGTCCTTTTCTGAAGCCATGTTGCCAGTTTTCCAACTCAACTTCTTCTGTGATGTGGGGGAGGATGATTCTCTCGAGGAGTTTGACCACAGGGGACAGAATTGAGATCGGTCTGTAGCCTTTAACCGACGTGAGGTCCTTCCCTGGCTTCGGAATCGTGATAACTCTGGCCGTCTTCCAGGCCGAAGGTATGATGCCGGTGCTGAGTGAGCAATTGAAGAGTATTGCAAAGCATCTTGCACACTGTTCGCCAGCCTTTTTAACCATAAGGGGACAGATTTCGTCGAGATCCATGGCCTTGGAGCTTCTCATTTTCTTCATTGCTGTCTTCACTTCGTCAACTGTGACGACTGGGACGTCGGAACGCTCTAGGTTCGAGGTCCAGCGGTGCGTTCTGCTGTTAGATCGATCAGGGGTCTTGACGGCTTGTTTGGCGAGTTGTTTGGCGAAAAGGTTGGTAGCTTCCAGGCTGGATAGAGGTGAACCCCTTATGGACAATAGCGGCGTGGGAGGGTTTGTGTGCTCGACCATCAAGTGATTTGATTGTGTTCCACAAACGATTTGTGGGTTCGTTGGGTCTGAGGTTGTTTACGAAATCTTCCCATGCAATGCGCTTATCGTCATTGATCTTATAGGAAATCCTTGTCATCAGTTCAGGGAGACATGGGTCTGCCGGGTTTGCTCTACGCATCTGATCTCTTTTTCGGATGAGTGCTTTGGCTTCTTCGCTCAGGCGGGGTATGAAGTCTGGGCATCTTCCTTGTGGTATATGTTTTCTTGCCGCCTCTCTGAGAGTTTCAACCAGAAAGGAATGCATGTTGTGAGGGCTTCCTTCGTAAGGAAATTCGCTGAGTCTCTTGTTCACTTCTATTTCGTATTCGTGCCATTTTGCTTTTCTGAAGTTCATGTAGCATCTTCGTTTCCCAATCGTTGGGATTCTCAGTTCTATCTCGAGTAGGACTGGTAGGTGGTCAGAATTCAGCTTTCCGAGAGTTCTCCAGGAACAGTTGGTCGCAATGTCATTTGTGACTGACGTAATGTCCGGAGAGGCTCCCTTACGTGTGTGTTGCTGAGGAGAGTTCAGTACTATGTAATTGCTTTGCTCGATAGCTTCACAGAGTGCAGTTCCTCTGGCATCTTCGGTACCAGTACTCCAGAGCTCATTGTGGGCGTTCACGTCACCAGCCACAACGTATGTCTTTGTATGTTTGAGGAAGTGGATAAAGTCTGTGTTATAACCCGGTGGACATGAGGAGCGTGGAGGGATATAGAGATTAGTTATTCTCAGATTACCGAGTGTAGAGGGGATCTCAATAGTCATTGTCTCTATAGTCTTATCACCGTGAGTTGAGTCTGCTAGCACATATTGGATGTCCTCTCTTATGATCATTGCGAGGCCACCTCCTGATCTGGTTCGGTCCTGTCTTAATAGTGAGTACCCTTTAATCGATGGCGAGCTCGCCAACGGAGTCGCCTACACGATGGTGCGAGTGTCGACAGACGTCCCGGACGTTCTGGACGCAAAGGACTCCAAACTATACCTATCCCAAAGTGGTTTTTCTCCCGCAAGGGACACATCGAACAGCTCTCCCCCCAGCTGTCCAATCCTCTCGTTTTTTCTATTAAGGATCAGGGCCTTCCAGCGGCTCTGATCCTCGCCCTCAGCTTAATTGCTGGAATAGAAAGCAACCCGGGTCCTTTGCGATGGCCGTGTACTGTATGTCACAAAAGTGCTTCCAGCAATAGCGTTCGCTGTCAGAAGTGTCAGAAATGGACACATCTTAAATGTTCTGGTCTCTCCTCCTTCAATGCCTGGAACCCATCCTGGAGATGTCATAGCTGTGTCAGACCTCCCCCAAGAAGCTCACAAACTAAGATAGATACCCTCAAAATCATCCATTGGAATGCTTATGGAATTCGGGGCAGAATCGTAGAGCTTGAGGACTTACTCCACGAGGAAAATATCCACATAGCTTCTTTACACAACTTACTTCCTGAAAAGTTTGATTAGTGGTGGTTCAGTGGTAAGGTATATTGAGGTCAAGCCTCTTTGAAGTAAGGTGTAATGACTCGGAATCGATTGAACGATTTATTTTTGAACAAACAAACAAAAACAAGAAAGGACTTCAACTACAATAAAACCAACTTCGAAATTCCAACAATAAATTATTCCATAAATACTAAATTACGAACAATGTATATCCGAGTTATATAATATCCGAGTTAGCAACGACTTTGTTGTCACTCCCCCCACAAGAAAAAAAAACATAAATTATTGCTAAAAAGCCGGAAGCATGAATTGCTTAATTTTTAAAATAAGCGAGCATTTAAGAATGCTGTGTTAAATAAAGAAGATCAGAAACTTGAGAAAGTTTGATATATATATATATATATATATATATATATATATATATATATATATATATATATATGGTCAAACTACATTTTAACTTGAGTCAAAATATTTAAGGTGGCGTGTGGCCATCACTGCAAAGAGATGCGTGATGACCGCCCTTGATCCCACAGAGGGGACAGAAAGCCATATTTACACAGTGATGATTATCATTGTTATGGGAAAGACATTTATGGCACATGTTGAACTTCTCAATTGTGACTCTACGATCCGGCAATGATAAGGGGCAAATAACTTCAACATGTTGGTCTCTTCGGCAGATGCGGCCGACTTTTCTTTCTTCATCTCTTCTGACGGGCTGTGAGCGACCTCGGAAAGTTCCTCGTCCGTAGAATCCTCTTCTGTTGTCGCGGCGATGATCATAACACGGGGAATCCTGTGCTCTCTTCTTCTATCCTCTTTCTTCCGCTCCAATTCTTCTTCCCAAGATGACTTCTCGATCTGTCCTTCTGGCTCGTTATCTTCAAGTTTGTGGAGTTCATCAGACTCTTTCTTCGGAGACGAGAACCGAGTTCTCATTACTTCAAATCTTTCTTCAGTCTTTTGCTCAAAGACAGCCTGTTTTCTTTCAATTTCTCTAATATCTTTTCAGTTTCGCCGCCTTTTTTTATGAGAGCGTTCCATATGAACGGAAAGAACAGCGTTCTTCATATGTAGGTTGGCGGTTTCTTTGTTTTTCTCACACTCCTGATTACCAATCACAATGTGGCCAAACTTTGTGTTCATTAGTTTCAAACCACTTGGTAGAGTTTTCATGGGTCTACTAATTTGTAAGATTTCCCATAGTAGATTCATGCCAATTATGATCTTGGGCACAACCTTTTTGTCCTTTTCATAGCTGTCAGCGAGTAGAATGTTATTGCGCTTTATATACTCAATGTCCGAGTCAGAAATGCGCGTTACTGAAATCGGGCTGGTGATAGGTTCCTCATGAGCCAGTGCTATTCCCTTGATAGTGTAATTCTTGGATACGAGGGTGATTTCGAACTCATTATATAGCTCCGCTCCATCGGTTTTTCCTCCAAAACCATTGACTTGGCATCTCCGCGTTCCAATCTTTCTTAAATTGTGCTCCAGTGCATATTGTTTGGAGATCAGGGTAATCGATGCTCCAGTATCAATTAAAAACGGCGTTCGCAATAGTTGTCCTTTTGGCAGTTGTATATTGACGTCTCCTGTGAGCAATCTTGATGAACCTGTGTTAGCGGTTGTAATGTTTTCTGAGTCTGATGAGTTTGTAGCTTCTAGTTGATTGACAGTATTCTGCAATTCATCAGGATAAACATTATTTTGCTGAGCATCCTTTTCTTGATGGAAAGTGTTTACTGCTCCAACTCTTCCTGATAATCGGCGTGGAGGTTTCAGGTGGTAGCATAGGGCGATGTTATGTGGACCATCGCATATTGTGCAACACACGCTGCACTCCTTTGCCATATGACCCTTTTGTAGGCACCGTACACAACGGCCTTGCTTTAGTGCTAGATTAGTTCTTTCTTTGCCTGTTTTAACTGTGAAGCACAATGTAGATTTAGCGTGTTTACCACAAAAGACACATGCAGTAACTTCTGCTGAGCTAGACTTGGTTATTTCGCTGTGCGAATTTTCTGCTCTCGGCCGCCAGTATTCTCTCTTTTGAGAGCGTGGAGATTTTCTGGCTAGAGTCTGTTCTGGTATTACTACCTGTATATTATGTTCTTTAGGGGTCTTCGGCATCACTACGTGGATATTCGGTTGTCGCTGTCTTTCAGGCTCATGTTTTAACCATCTTGTTCCTCCAGACTCAGGGAATGCAACCGCCGTGTACTCCTCCTTCCCTAAGAAGTTTCCGATTTCATTGATGTAGTGAGACAATGGAATGTTACGCAATCCACTGGTGTCTTTCATTGTGAATTCCCATTCTGCGATATGTCGCTTTGTTCGACTAGGAAATTTTCCCACCAATGACCTCGCCATTGATATATCGTTCTCGATGGAAGACAGTTGGTTTATTCTGATTATGAGGCATCTCAGCTCGTTCAGTCCCTTGATTTGAAAAGGGATACTTTCTCCTGGTAGACAATACTTCTCCCACTGGTCCAGTAGAAGTGCAAGCTCCGCATGTTTTCTGTCATAAACCACGTCAAGCATGCGTTTGGCTTCCTCGTAATACTCTCCGAGTGTTGGGAGAGATTGGATCAGTTCGAGAGCTTGTCCTTTCAGGCAGAATTTGAGGTGGAGCATTTTTTCCAGGTTCGAGATGTCCTGTCTTTTGTCCACCAAGAGTGCGAAATGCTCCACGAATGACCTGTAGCCCGCATGAACGCCGTGGAACTCTGGTAATCGGACTTCCACTTTGGGCAGGTTGTATTGCTGTGGTTGAAAATTCCGAGTTGTCCATGTCTGTGTTGGAGGTTGTCTTTGGTCGTCATGGAATTGGGGATTCATTCTGGAAAATTCGTTCGTGATCCCTTCCATAATAGGCTGGTTTCTCATTCTCTCCGTTTCTCCTGATTCGTTGAGTCCATGTTGAGCATAGGGTGATTTTTGTCGGGACCTTGGATTATCCTCGAAGCTTATCGGTGAAGATGCCATGATCTGATTTTCTTTTTGATTGATTTTTCGTTCAAGAGTCATGATTGCAGTTTCGAGGTTCCTCTGTGTCTTTCCCGCTTCTCTTTTGAGAAAGAGTGGGCATCGTGCGGATTCGTCTTCGCTGATCCATTGGTTCCTGTGTTGGATAACTTCTTTATAATCGTCGTTCCCTTTGATTTTGTTGCTTGCTGTGATAAAACTGTTATCTGTTTTGGTCATTGCCAAGCAGTCTGTCTTTACAGCTTTCTCTTGATTCAGCAGCTTTTGCTTCATATTTATCAGGGTTTCCTTATCAAAGGAATTCGAGTTTGAGCTGTTGAAGCTTTCCAGTGTTGCTTTCGCATCTTTCAGTGAAGTTGCGACAAAGTTCGTTTGTCGTTTGAGGTAACTCAGACCTTGCTGAGCTCTGGTGTAGTTTATGTCTGGTTTCCCAGTTCGCTCTGTGTCTTCCTTCTGTCTTGTGTGTTGTTTTGTTGAAATTGATTCCCTTTTTTCTTCCATGTTCCAGGAAGGGTTTTCCGGATTCGCAGTTTCTGGCACTCTTGCGGTGTCCATGCCCTTTCTTGTTTTTGTTTGTTTGTTCAAAAATAAATCGTTCAATCGATTCCGAGTCATTACACCTTACTTCAAAGAGGCTTGACCTCAATATACCTTACCACTGAACCACCACTAATCAAACTCACCACTAATCAGGTTTATTCTGATTATGAGGCATCTCAGCTCGTTCAGTCCCTTGATTTGAAAAGGGATACTTTCTCCTGGTAGACAATACTTCTCCCACTGGTCCAGTAGAAGTGCAAGCTCCGCATGTTTTCTGTCATAAACCACGTCAAGCATGCGTTTGGCTTCCTCGTAATACTCTCCGAGTGTTGGGAGAGATTGGATCAGTTCGAGAGCTTGTCCTTTCAGGCAGAATTTGAGGTGGAGCATTTTTTCCAGGTTCGAGATGTCCTGTCTTTTGTCCACCAAGAGTGCGAAATGCTCCACGAATGACCTGTAGCCCGCATGAACGCCGTGGAACTCTGGTAATCGGACTTCCACTTTGGGCAGGTTGTATTGCTGTGGTTGAAAATTCCGAGTTGTCCATGTCTGTGTTGGAGGTTGTCTTTGGTCGTCATGGAATTGGGGATTCATTCTGGAAAATTCGTTCGTGATCCCTTCCATAATAGGCTGGTTTCTCATTCTCTCCGTTTCTCCTGATTCGTTGAGTCCATGTTGAGCATAGGGTGATTTTTGTCGGGACCTTGGATTATCCTCGAAGCTTATCGGTGAAGATGCCATGATCTGATTTTCTTTTTGATTGATTTTTCGTTCAAGAGTCATGATTGCAGTTTCGAGGTTCCTCTGTGTCTTTCCCGCTTCTCTTTTGAGAAAGAGTGGGCATCGTGCGGATTCGTCTTCGCTGATCCATTGGTTCCTGTGTTGGATAACTTCTTTATAATCGTCGTTCCCTTTGATTTTGTTGCTTGCTGTGATAAAACTGTTATCTGTTTTGGTCATTGCCAAGCAGTCTGTCTTTACAGCTTTCTCTTGATTCAGCAGCATTTGCTTCATATTTATCAGGGTTTCCTTATCAAAGGAATTCGAGTTTGAGCTGTTGAAGCTTTCCAGTGTTGCTTTCGCATCTTTCAGTGAAGTTGCGACAAAGTTCGTTTGTCGTTTGAGGTCACTCAGACCTTGCTGAGCTCTGGTGTAGTTTATGTCTGGTTTCCCAGTTCGCTCTGTGTCTTCCTTCTGTCTTGTGTGTTGTTTTGTTGAAATTGATTCCCTTTTTTCTTCCATGTTCCAGGAAGGGTTTTCCGGATTCGCAGTTTCTGGCACTCTTGCGGTGTCCATGCTCCTTCTTGTTTTGTCACTCTCTTTGAGGGCGATGTCAACTCTTGCTCCTGAGTTGAGTTTTTTCACAAGCGTCGACTTTCAACAGAAAGGATTGATCGCAGAACAACGTCGACTCGTCTAGAGGACTGGTTGTTCTGTATGTCGACTTCAACGATAAGGGAATGACAGCACAATACCGTCGACTCTTCAAGAGAGGAATGGGGTATTGTGTGTGTCGACCTTACGTGAAGGAAATTTTTTAGCTGCTCTTCGGGTCTTAATAGTGCCGATGCACCATTTACACAACTTACTTCCTGAAAAGTTTGATTAGTGGTGGTTCAGTGGTAAGGTATATTGAGGTCAAGCCTCTTTGAAGTAAGGTGTAATGACTCGGAATCGATTGAACGATTTATTTTTGAACAAACAAACAAAAACAAGAAAGGACTTCAACTACAATAAAACCAACTTCGAAATTCCAACAATAAATTATTCCATAAATACTAAATTACGAACAATGTATATCCGAGTTATATAATATCCGAGTTAGCAACGACTTTGTTGTCAGCTTCAATCCAGGAGACCAAACTAGATGCCACAGCCGTATCGCCATCGATTAAAGGGTACTCACTAATAAGACAGGACCGAACCAGATCAGGAGGTGGCCTCGCAATGATCATAAGAGAGGACATCCAATATGTGCTAGCAGACTCAACTCACGGTGATAAGACAATAGAGACAATGACTATCGAGATCCCCTCTACACTCGGTAATCTGAGAATAACTAATCTCTATATCCCTCCACGCTCCTCATGTCCACCGGGTTATAACACAGACTTTGCCCACTTCCTCAAACATACAAAGACATGCGTTGTGGCTGGTGACGTGAACGCCCACAATGAGCTCTGGAGTACTGGTACCGAAGATGCCAGAGGAACTGCACTCTGTGAAGCTATCGAGCAGAGCAATTACATAGTCTTGAACTCTCCTCAGCAACACACACGTAAGGAAGCCTCTCCGGACATTACGTCAGTCACAAACGACATTGCGAACAACTGTTCCTGGAGAACTCTCGGAAAGCTAAATTCTGACCACCTACCAGTCCTACTCGAGATAGAACTGAGAATCCCAACGATTGGGAAACGAAGATGCTACATGAACTTCAGAAAAGCAAAATGGCACGAATACGAAATAGAAGTGAACAAGAGACTCGGCGAATTTCCGTACGAAGGAAGCCCTCACAACATGCATTCCTTCCTGGTTGTAACTCTCAGAGAGGCGGCAAGAAAACATATACCACAAGGAAGATGCCCAGACTTCATACCCCGCCTGAGCGAAGAAGCCAAAGCACTCATCCGAAAAAGAGATCAGATGCGTAGAGCAAACCCGGCAGACCCATGTCTCCCTGAACTGATGACAAGGATTTCCTATAAGATCAATGACGATAAGCGCATTGCATGGGAAGATTTCGTGAACAACCTCAGACCCAACGAACCCACAAATCGTTTGTGGAACACAATCAAATCACTTGATGGTCGAGCACACAAACCCTCCCACGCCGCTATTGTCCATAAGGGTTCACCTCTATCCAGCCTGGAAGCTACCAACCTTTTCGCCAAACAACTCGCCAAACAAGCCGTCAAGACTCCTGATCGATCTAACAGGAGAACTCACCGCTGGACCTCGAACCTTGAGCGTTCCGACGTCCCAGTCGTCACAGTTGACGAAGTGAAGACAGCAATGAAGAAAATGAGAAGCTCCAAGGCCATGGATCTCGACGAAATCTGTCCTCTTATGGTTAAAAAGGCTGGCGAACAGTGTGCAAGATGCTTTGCAATACTCTTTAATTGCTCACTCAGCACCGGCATCATACCTTCGGCCTGGAAGACGGCCAGAGTTATCACGATTCCGAAGCCAGGGAAGGACCTCACGTCGGTAAAAGGCTACAGACCGATCTCAATTCTGTCCCCTGTGGTCAAACTCCTCGAGAGAATCATCCTCCCCCACATCACAGAAGAAGTTGAGTTGGAAAACTGGCAACATGGCTTCAGAAAAGGACGCTCGACCACGACAGCCTTGATGGAGATAACGGGCCACATAACCAACGGTATCAACCAACGGCTCCCTCCACATCGCACAGTGATGGTTGCGCTCGACCTCACCTCGGCATATGATCTGGTCAACATTTCTCGCCTTTGTCACACTCTCGCCGAAACGTCCATCCCCAGAGGCCTCGTTGGATGGCTCTCCAGCTATCTACGAGGTAGAGCCATCCGTGTGGACTTCAGAAACTGCCTCAGCCGCCAGCAAACCTGCTACGCAGGAGTTCCTCAGGGGGGAGTACTCAGCCCTTCCTTGTTCAACATATACTTGAATGGGCTGCCGAAGCCTCCCGAGACGATCAAACTGGTCGGGTATGCGGATGATCTGACAATACTGGCCTCTCACCCTGACTGGAGAGTTGGAGCCGACAGACTGAACTCCTACCTCCCAGCCCTCACCAGCCATCTTGGGGAACTAAAGATGGACATCTCGGCAGCTAAATCCAGTGTAACGCTCTTCACCACCAACACAAAGGAATGTCGTGAAGTACCAGAAGTTGTGGTCAACGGTGAGCCACTCCCTCTAAGTAGAGCCCCCAAGATCCTTGGTGTCACCTTGGACCAGATGGGAACCTACCGTCAACACGCCGAAGGACTAAAGACAAGGGCAACAAAAAGATTGAATGTCCTCCGAGCAATCGCGGGAAGAAGGTGGGGACAGAAGACCGAGACAATGCTGAACACCTACAAAGCAACCACTAGAGCAGTCTTGTCTTACGCAGCACCCATCTACTCGCCCCAACTTGCCGAATCACATTGGACTTCCTTGCAAGCAGCACAAAACAAAGCCATTCGGATCGCAACTGGAAACCTTGCAATTGCGGACACTCAGCACCTGGCATACGAGAGCAAACTTCTTCCAGTCAAAGAACACAACCTCATGCTCAGCAAACAATTCACCGCCAAGGTCAGGCTTCAGCCCAACCATCCATCTCACCGCATCTGCACTGAAGCAAAACCTCCCAGGGCAATAAGAAAGCACGCCAAAGACATAGACATAGTATTAGGTGATACGGACTATAAAGTGGCCCTCAGAAAAATACACACGGAGACAGTCAGAGACTTTCTTAGAAATAGTCGACCCAACCCAGTTCTGGGAACTAAACCTCCTAGAATACACAAGTCCACGTCCCAACTATCCAGAGAAAATCAGATAACTCTGTCTCAATTGCGAAGCGGCCACTCTAGTTTCCTTAACAGTTATCTCCACCGAATAGGGGCCAATGAATCTCCTCTCTGCCCACTGTGTAGGATAGAGCCGCATACTTCGAGACATATTTTTTCGTGTCGCTGTAACCCCACTTCACTTAGCCCTATCGACCTTTGGAATAGGCCGCACTCGGTTGTTGATTTCTTGTTCAATTAAATCTCTCCAAAAAAAAAATAAATAAATAAAATAAAGGAGAGTAAAAAAAAAAATAAGAGAGAGAGGAAAGAGAGTGTGGGCTTATAACGCTGGAGGGTCGAGAGCTTCGACGACTTCCTCCAGTGTCTCGCGAAGGAAGATCTACCCGTTGGGCAAGACAACAACAACAACATACGGCTGTGGCATCTAGTTTGGTCTCCTGGATTAAAGCTATGTGGATATTTTCCTCGTGGAGTAAGTCCTCTAGCTCTACGATTCTGCTCCGAATTCCATTAGCATTCCAATGGATGATCTTGAGGGCATCTATCTTAGTTTGTGAGCTTCTTGGGGGAGGTCTGACACAGCTATGACATCTCCAGGATGGGTTCCAGGCATTGAAGGACTCCTAGACCAGAACATTTAAGATGTGTCCATTTCTGACACTTCTGACAGCGAACGCTATTGCTGGAAGCACTTTTGTGACATACGGTACACGGCCATCGCAAAGGACCCGGGTTGCTTTCTATTCCAGCAATTAAGAGGAGGGCGAGGATCAGAGCCGCTGGAAGGCCCTGATCCTTAATAGAAAAAACGAGAGGATTGGACAGCTGGGGGGGAGAGCTGTTTGATGTGTCCCTTGCGGGAGAAAAACCACTTTGGGATAGGTATAGTTTGGAGTCCTTTGCGTCCAGAACGTCCGGGACGTCTGTCGACACTCGCACCATCGTGTAGGCGACTCCGTTGGCGAGCAATTGTTTTAAAATCGCGGTAACAAAAGAATGTTTCCAAGTAGCGGGAGTTGAAGATGTAATTAGACAAAAGTTGTAAATATGGCATAGAGGAACGGAAAGTGAAGAGTGACACATTTTGAATACAAGTTGAGGAATTCCATCAGCACCGTTGCTGCCAGTATATTTCAGTTTAGAAAGAGCCCATGAAACAGTGAACGGAAGGAAGAGACACAGATTGGCTTGTGGAGGAATGGGATCTCTCGTGAAGTGGGGCAACAAGCCATCATCATGTGTAAAAGAAGAAGCAAACTCAGCTGCTAACAACTTACATTTAATTCTAGAATCGGTCACAGTATGTCCATTTTGATCGATAAGTGAACGGGGAGGATTTGGCTTGGACGGAAAAAGAAAACTATTGAGAAAAGAAAAAAAATTTGAAATGGTTCAATGAAGGATTGAAAGTAAGTTTGGTGAGGAAAAAATTAAGAGAAGATATTGGGGGAGTAAAGGAGTCTCGGAGTTTATAGCAGCCATTCTAGAGGAAGAATAGACCGGAAATAATGTGGAATGAGTTGACATTACATGAAGATCGAAATCAGAAAATGAACAATCTGATGATACTCTTCATGGACATAGTAGTGTGTCGGATTAGCTCGATTGGGCGTTCGTAGAAGCAGTTAGATACGTCGCATTTTTACTTCTGTCTGGTTACAGTAGTTGGCATACTTCCTTTTTTGAGCTACTAGAGAGGAGCATGCATCCACAGAACATGATTTCCTATCAAGAATAGCAATTTTAACAACTAAGGACAGTATAATTTTGTAATAAATGAGTACAGGATAGGGCGTAAATATAGCACGAAATGTTTTCACCCGAGTTTTGGTTTTATGCGAAGCAATCGAACTGAAATTAACAAGTTTTATTCATATAAATTACATCATGAAGTGGTGTCAAATTCATTCGTTCTGCCTCCCCCTTCTCGTGTCCCAGTACTTCTTCAGGTCTGTTCAAAGATTCCAAGTTTTGGTGAGAAGAAGCACAAACTTTAGCCTTCATGTCCTCCCAGACAGGTATAGTGTAGAGGATTCAGATCAGGTCACGAGGCCGGCATTCCTCTTTCGAAATGAATGCCGAGAGAGACGCCGCGCACCACTCTTGAACTGACTTGGCCGTATGAGCAGGTGCTCGGTCTTGCTGAAAGACGTAGGGACTTCCGTTGAAATGTGAATATGCTTAAGGCTTCAGAGCATCTTTTCACACGGCTTTGAGGTAGACATGGCGATCTACCTCGACGTTAGGATCAATGAAAACAAGCGGGCTCTTGCCGCTGGCACAGATGGCTTCCCAGACCGTAAAAATGAGCTTGATGTTGAGTTCTGTTGAAGATTCCGCCACCAACATCTGCCAGAGTTGATGATACAGTCAAAACGCGTGTATTTTAACAGTTGAATGCAGCTTCAACAGTGAAAAGCTTCTCCTCACTGAAAAAGGTACATTCAAGTTCGCTTGTTCGTGCCCATGCAACAAGAAGCGAGCATTTTTGTTTCTTGGTTCTTTATTCCGCTCGGTGAGCATCGCTCGCTTCCGAAATCGATAAGAGGTAATCCCTAGAGCCTCGTGAACAATCCTCCGTACCGACCTCGCCGAAATTTGGATATCACGAGCCATTTTCCTCATGCTTCTTATAGGATTTTTACGAATGCGTTCCCTGACCTTCCTGATGACTCTCTACGAGGTAGATGTCGACCACTCCTGCGACGGTCTTGAGTTCCTCCAATTTCTTCGAAGCGTTTTATGGCTCTATGTACGATTGAATGGTGCATTTTCAGAATGCGAGCGATGTCTGCTGGTCGTTTACCCTGAGTGTGCATGTAGAGGATTGCAGTGAGCATCGGACTAACGGCGACCATTCTTTTCCAAGTTCACCAAACATAATGAAATTTTCAGGAACAAGAGACAGAACATTCAAGAATAGGAAATTTGCATGAAAGGGAATTGTATAATTTTGAGAACTGTTCAAATTGTGTTCCATTTTCGCGCTGTATTTACGCCCCACCCTGTATATCGTGTCAGAAGAGAATGTGTGATGCAGGATAACGGTTGCGGTATCAGCAAAGAAGACTTGCCCTTGGTCTGTGAACGGTTCGCGACCTCAAAGCTGAGTCAGTCTTACTGTAGTCTTATGGAGCGTTAGAATATCACTTTTCACTTTGCTAAGTGATTTTCTGCTATCTGATTTTTTTGAACGCTCCAATGTCTCACCACGAAAACATGGACTACGGTAAAAAGAAAGAACACATGCATTCTAATGGAGCGTTAGAATTCGCGAAAACATAATGAAACATAACTATATCCCGTTTGAACTCTCTCGCTGCAAGAAAAAAAGACATCGCTGCTCATGTCTCGAACGTTATATTTCTCTCACTAATTTTACACATTTTAGGTTAGAACAAGACGTTCACACAATTCGGAAAAAAACGGGATATCGTTATGTTTCATTATGTTTTCGCGAATTCTAACGCTCCATTAGAATGCATGTGTTCTTTCTTTTCACCGTAGTCCATGTTTTCGTGGTGAGACATTGGAGCGTTAAAAAAAATCAGATAGCAGAAAATCACTTAGCAGGAAAAAAATCACTTATCATCATCATCATCATCATCTTTATCTCGTGATCATTACAGATGTTACAAACAATCACAAAGTATCCAGCAAAAGGCATTGCACTCACATTGCTTTCGTATATAAATAAAAATATAATTGAATGAAATGAAATGAAATTCCAATTGAAGTGTAAACAAAATCTTATCTTAAATACTGACGTGGAATTATCAACAATACACGGTTAGAGAATGATTCAGAAGAAATGCTAAGAATGCTATCATCCATATTGTTGACTATTGCATACGTACGATTAGAAAACGAATGAGCAGTAATGTTGTCACTAGCTTTAACAAGCGGAAAAAGCTTATTTGAGAGACCACGAGTATTTGATTCTTTGATAGAGAAAAAATCAGTGATCAAAACATCGGATGAGCCGATCAAAATAGAATGTAGTAATCGAAAAGTTGCTATTTGTCTTCTATCCAGTAAAGAATGCAAATCAAACATTTCACAAGCTAGTCTATAACAAGTCCATGGTATATTACAGCGGAAGAAAAGGCGTCTTAAAAACAGATATTGGACATTTTCAAGCATACGCTTTTCGTATAACAAGTGTGGATCATATACAGGGGAAGCATACTCTAAAATAGAACGTATGTAAGCTTTGTAAACATGTGTCAAAACTATGGGATTACACGATTTTACACGTTTAGTTGCTTTATTAACTATGTCAGTAATATGATTATAAAAAGAATGGTTCTCTGAAATTATCACTCCAAGATCTTTAATAAACCCGGGTGTGTGCAATGGCTGCCCTAAAAAAGTATAGGAGGTGCGTGGATTCGATTTTCCGAAATGTAATACAGCGCATTTAGAAACGTTAACAGTCATTTGCCACGCAGTAAGCCAGTTTTCTATGATTCTTAAACAATCGAAAATTTTAATATAGGACGAATTATCATCAACGACTACCAAGAGTTTCAAGTCATCTGCAAAAAGAAAAGGTGTAGCAGGTAATGAGTCAGCAATGTCATTGATGAATATAAGAAAGAGAAGAGGACCAAGAACACTACCCTGGGGCACTCCCGAGATAACCGGAACAGAAGAAGAAAGTGCATCATCTACTTGTACACTTTGCACTCTATCAACAAGCCATGCATTGAGCCAATTGAGCAATTTGCCGCTTATACCATAAGACGATAGTTTTTGCAGAAGTTTTATATGGCTCACTGTATCGAAAGCTTTAGAAAAATCGAAATAAAGTACGTCACAGCAAACGTTTTGTGAGTGAAGTTTGTGCAAAAGATTCTGAAAAGAGAGGAGTTGGAGGACTGTGCTTCTATTTTCACAAAAACCATATTGATACGGCGAAAGCAGAGAATTTTCGTTCAAAAATTTAGTGATTTCATGCTTAATCATCCGCTCGAGGCATTTACCAATACTACTTGTTATTGAAATGGGTCTGTAGTTTTCTGGATTGTTTTTACTGCCTTTTTTGAATATTGGCTTGACTATTGCTTGTCTCCATGCATTGGGTAAATGTACAGATTCGAAAGAGGTGGAGAATATTAGCGAGAGAGGAAATGCGAGTGATGTGCAGCACTTTTTCAATAAGATGGAAGGAATTTTATCAAAGGATAGAGAAGTTTTAGAAGCCATGTTTTTGAGAAATTTTTCAACAATAAATTGGGAAAAATCTATGTTTTCACAAACACTGTTAGTTCTATTCACAAAGAGAGGAGTGCAATTATTATCATTCACAAAGATTGAAGAAAATTGATCGGAAAAAGTTTCAGCTTTCTCTAATGAAGAAATAGCCAAGGAATTATCGTGACGTGTTAATGAAGGGATAATGATTTGTTTGTTATAGACCGAGCGCATATGTTTAAAAATTCCATTTGCACCTTTCTCAAACAATTTTTTTTCTTTATATACTATCTCACGCCTGATTGCACGACGAAGTTTTTTGCATGTTTTTGAGTAATCCGAAAGGTTTGAAATATATGCTCCAGCTTTCCATAAAATATGCTTTTTCTTCATTAATTTTTTAACTTGTGAAGAGTGAGTTTTTGTTGAAAAGTTGACTAGCGGAACGCATGAATCAATTACTGTGTGAATAGCATTGAGGAAGCGATCATACATGTTAGTTACATTGTCTCCTATGCCGAGTGCTTTGACCCAATCTATGTTAGCTATCATAATGTTGGCAGTTACGTAATCTCCTCTCTTCCATGCACGTGCTAGAATTTTTCTGTCTCTTCCAACATTATAAGAAAGGGAAAGAGAAAGATAGACGTCAGCATGATCAGCTAGGCCTGCTTTTACTTCGCAATCAGAGACAAGAGATGAGTCACTAACAAACATGAGATCTAAGAGATTAGAGCCGCGAGTGGGACTTGAAACGCATTGAGAAAGGCCGTGAGAGATTGCAAAGTGCAAAAGGTTTCGGCATTGAATGCATGCAGTCTTGAGAGAAAGAGTGTACCAGTCGATATGCGGGCAGTTAAAGTCCCCGGATATGATACAAGGCAGAGAAGAAGAAGAAATTAATTGAGAGAGACACTTGAGCAATTCCAAGTTACTTGAACTGTGATTAGCATGATAAATTGAAACAAAGCGAATAGCAATAGGAATAGAAGTTTCAATGGCTAATATTTCTAGTTTTTCATGAAAGGGAATTCGAGAACAGGGAATTTCTGCAAACATGACATTTTTATGGAGATAAATAGCAACACCTCCGCCTTTGATGTTGCGATCATTTCTAATAATGGAATAATTATTCGAAGAAACAAACGAGTCAGGAACAATATCAGAGAGCCATGTTTCACATACTGAAGCTATAGAAACATTTTGCTGATCTAGTGAACAAAGAAAAGGGGAAATTTTGTTACGGATAGATTGAACATTTGCTTGTAATATAACAAACTTTTTCAAAGAAGGATGGGAGCTTCTTTCTGTCTGGATTTGATGCTGTCTCTCGTTCGTTCTTCTTTCTTCCAGTCTTCTCTCTCCGTCGGCAGCTGTGTCAGTCGCAAATTCCTCACAGTGAAGATCCTTTTCCCTGCTTCGTCGTTTCGTTGGATGGCTTCCGCCCATGCTTGTTTGTAGACTAGCAGATCGGCTGCATTGTAGTCTGGTCGAGCAGTGATTGCTGTGGAGTGCTCTCGACGATGAATGTGGAACTTCTTCAGGAAGTTGAGTGCACTCTCGCGGGAGTGGAATACCACTACAAGTGGTCTCGGCTCCACTTTTCCATGCCTCTCCTTGCCAATCCGAAAAGTTTTGACTGCTTGGTCACCACTACAGTTAGCAATCAAGTTCGACACAGTTTCAGCATCGTCTCCCTCGGGGACTCTTCTTAGGAAGACTCTTCTCTGGCGTTCGCTGTCATTCTCTCGCTCACGGAATGCTTCTCTGACGGCTGTTTTCACAGGAATCCATGATTGAGGGTTGGTACTTGGAATAGAACATTGCTCCGAAAGTGCATCTACTTTGACTTTCAATTCATTGACGACCGAATGAAGTTTTCCATTTTCTTCCATAAGCTGAACGATTTTTTTGTTGATTCTGAGCAGCATGGTCTGGAGATCAGCATGAACCGTTGCCAAATCCAGAGTTGTTGGTGTGGGGAACTTCTTCTTCTTTTTGTCAAGAAGTATAGTTTTGCTCCAATCCGAGCACTGATATTTTTCTGTATGACGAATATCAGTGGTATTTAGCGCTGGAGATGAAGATTTAAAAGATAGATGGCTGGGAGAGATAAGAGAGCTTTTAGAATCATCACTGCTCATGATGAAAGAAAAGGATGGGAATGAAAAGATCAAAGTGAAAAGTGATATTCTAACGCTCCATTAGTTTAGTCTTATTGTACACAAACTAACAAAAAATAACGTAGTCTAAATGAACATACTCTGAGCAGACTTTGAATATATATATATATAGTTTAGTTTATATATATATATAGATTATTATTATTATTATAGTTTATTCTTATTGTATATATATATATTTTATCTACATCATTCAAAGGGGAATGATGCATACAAATACAAACGTCTGCATACAAAGAAAACTCAAGCATTGCCGATGGAAGTAAAGAGTCGAATAGTTATACTTGACTATTTGTCGACGCTCTTCTGTTCCTATCTTCAGCGAGACTCTGTTCTATACTCTCTCCTATCTTCTGAATAGCAAACACCAATGATGAAACTCAGCTGCTCGATAAAATGACTTTTTTTGCCATCTGTGAGCCTGTATATCAAATTAAACCGCTTTCAGTGGGCCTTTGTGCTATTTTTGAAAAAAAATTAGGTTCATCTGAGTGTTTTTCAGGATCTTTCGAGGACCTCTCAAGCATGAGCACATTTGGCTTCAGAGGAGAAGCGCTAGCATCGATGTGCTGCGTTGCCTCGACGCTTTCAGTGACTTCCAAGCAGCGCGGTAATCCTTGCGCCTACCAGATAACTTACAAAGGCTAGATCATCATCATGCTTTAAATATATACAGGGTAGCCCATGTATTCGGCAACCAATCTTTTGGCGTTTGTAATTCAAGTTATAGTGCACGCTCCAATTTTTACAGATGGATCTTCTCACATGTGTTTTTTTATTAAATGGTTGAAATTTCCTTTCATTTAATCAATTTTCAAAAGAATGGTGGCCACTCATAGAGCTCGCTCTATGATTGTGGACTTGCACAAACTTGGTTGTTGTTGTTGTTGTTGCCGATAAGCAGCCCGCATCGAAGACTTTTGGTTATGAACACTCTCTTTAATGATAGAGGTTCTCATGTTGTTCTTCGGACGAGATGCGTCCGGAAAAGGGTTTTGATGTCCTTTGCAAACCTGGACTGTCATGCTGCATCTTGTGAAGGCGGACATCGTTGTAGCAACCTTTTCATGCTATAGGCCTTGTGAGTGGGTGGTCAATCCGGTATAGCATCATTTTGGGTGGGAGTAGAGACGTCTCGCCTGTCGTTGACCGGAGGTAGGCAAGATGCTATTTCACTGGCGCCTCAACTCGCCATTGAAAAGTATAGCTGAGTATCGGCTAATGTTTGGTCCGGTGGCTTGCCCAGGCCGGTCCGGCATCTCCCTCCTTTGACGAGCTAAACTATCCAGTTTTGGTCCGCGGCGGGATTTCTCTCGCTACCTCCCGGAACGAACCTCTATCCACCACCTGAGGTCGTGCTCGATTCCGGACTAGATGATCCGGCTTCATCCATGACAGGCTCTTAAGGCTGTAGAGTCATGAATAGCCACTGTTGCCAGTGTGTTTCGAAGCACAAACTTGATCGATCTTACGCGCATCGCTAAGGATCTAAACGTCTTTCGCAATCTTGTTTCGAAAGCAACCAAACGGTTTGAACAGATCGGTACACTTGCTGAATTGTTCCGAAGAGGTGATCCTCGATAAGTGCACAGCCCTAACAAGATTGAGGCCATGAGGAAGCGAGTCGGTCGAAATTCTAGGCGTAGCATGAACAATATGGTCTCCGAGATGAACTTATCACGTACGACTCTTCAAAGAATAGTTGAATAGGATTTGAGTCTCCCCCCATATCGTACTAAAAAGGCTCCCATCCTAACTCTGAAGAACAAGGAGAAAAGACTCAAAAGGTGCCGCGCCCTAATCCTCTGGATGCGCAACAGTGCTCACCTTAAAACAGTCTTCTCGGATGAGAAGCTGTTCACTGTAGAAGAGACCTACAACTCTCAAAATGTGCGAGTGCTTGCTCGGGACTCACAGACAGTTAATATATTTGGTATAATCGTTCATAGAGCTTCCCATCCTGAACGAATCATGGTTTGGGCCGGAGTGTCCGCCACCGCACCGGCAAACCTCCCCTTGTTTTTGTCGAACCAGGAGTCAAAATTGACCAGGAATACTATCGCCAACATATTCTTCAAAAAGTATTGCTTTCTTGGTCTGCTTCCCACTACCTTGGATCTTCCAGTAAGATTCTGCGCCAACTCACAAGGCTCATTTTCCCGACTTCATCTCCAGCGCAGAATGGCCCTCCTCATCGCCCGACCTCAATTCGCTGGACTATTCCGTGTGATTCTACCTTAAGAGCAAAGTCAATGCTCATCCCCACTTGAATCGGGAGTATCTAGAAATTTCCCTACAGGAAGAATGTTCAAAGATCAACGACAAATACCTTCGTCCAGTGATCGAAGCGTTCCCAAAGCGACTCCGAGCTGGCGTTCGTGCCAAAAGAGACCGAATCGAATGATTTTTTTGACCCAATGTTTTTATTGATGTGAGCTAATAAATGTACAAATTTGAACACTCTTGCTCACTTATGTACTCAGATATAAGTTTGTACACGCGTTTTTAACCACACGGGCTACCCTGTATATCAATATATATATATATATATATATATATATATATATACATATATAGTACACAGGTGTTTTTTTTCTCGAAGCACCACTTCAAAATAAAGAATAGAAAGTAGATAAACACCACTTTGAGCCTCGATAACGAATTGTTTTTTTTCAGCTTGAATGAATTCAGATCCAGGATGCGCCAGATTGAACCATGACAACAAAAGAAGAGTCTCACAGCGTATGAATTCCCTTTCAGAAGGGAAGTTGTGCGGTGCAGTGCGAGCGTGCGCCGGCATGCACGGAACTGTCGTGAAGGTAGAAGGCCTCTTCGAAGAGAGCGCGGCTAGGAGAAGAGCCCTCCAGAACAAATCAGAGGAAGGTGGTCTGGTGGCTGATGTCGTCGCTAGATACGCTGTGCATAGACCGTACGTATAAATGAAATAATAACTTTTCAACCATAAAGAACAGATTCAAGGTTATCACTCACATGAATGACGAAAATGGAGGTGTAATGTAGAACAACTTCTTGATCAGTTGCCAGAGTAATGTCAATGTTTGAAATATATGAGTCTTTTCTGATTAGCAACAGGATTACACCTCTATCAACATTTTCTAAACATCGTATTTGGTTATATGAAAGGCTCATATGCCTTGTTCTCTTAGTCACGCATGCTTATCAAGCGATTGCGTCATGAATGGAGCGTAACCCCAGAGTTCACGATTAAGACAGAAGAGAGATGGAAAATGGATGATAAATCTTCAAATTCTAAGTTTAAAGGCAGTGACGCCTGGTTGAGATGACAAATGATTTTTTGTCATCGTATTTGACAAATGACAAAGGATCATTTTTCATCGTATTTGACAAATGATCATTTGTCATCATATTTAGTAATAGAATGATCGATGACTGTTTTCGTTTGACTACTTCGCACTGATTCCCGTGACAGATACGCGCTTTTTTAGACAAGGTACAAAAAACCTGGTAAAAACAGTATTTGCTTCTTGAATGAATACTTGTCGTAGAAGCAGAGAGCGTAGAATAAAGTTTTTGGAAGCACATTAAATATGGCTGAACATACTGTTTGGCTCATAGCTCACCAAGATGTCCTGAAAAAAACTTTTCCGGGCGGGTGAACGTGCGATCCTTGTACAAGGAGGTAAGGAGGGGGGTCAACGACAAATTTTTTTCTCAGTTTTACACAATCATACCCGTCCTACCAACAAATTTTTCGTTAATGATTTTTTTAAGCCGGTAATTTTTATATGTACTCCATATATATTCTGCTACGTGAATAAGTTATAATTCTTCATCCGTAAAAAAAGTTTTATTGGGTACGGGGCGGGTGACCGGGAGAAATTTCACAAGTTTGGTGAGCTAGGGTTTGGGTGGATATGAAGTTTGGGCTCGGGTAATGACACATTGCTCAATAGTTGGCATGCGTTACTCTCGTACTCTATTCGGCCTCCAATGAACGTACCTTATTTGGTAAGAAGTGCGATTACCCATCCAGAGACATCAGCTTCACTCTCCGCCGCGGAGGTAATGGCTGCGACCTGCGAACAGAGGGCAATGGGGACACGGCAGCAGCCATCCGCGTGCTGTATGGGTCGGACATGGCTCAGGTATGGCGTCTTTCTCTCTCAACTGTCCAGACTCAGCAATAATCTTCTCTGAGCGCTAATAATACAAGTAAGAGCTTGTGGGTTTTCATACGACAGAGGAGAAGAGGTAAGATTCTGTGTGTAGTTCCCGTGAATTCGCCTACTCTGCTTTTTGTGAGCATTAGAGGTTTCATGTGATCGAGAAAAGTACGTTTAAGCTCATGTTCAGAAAGATGAGAAAAAAGGAGTTTTTAGGATTTGAAACACATGGAACTGAATGTGGACTCCCTCTACATGAGATTGTCCGGTATAATGGCGAAGCCGTACAACACGCACACGGCTGCCCTCAAGAACGCGCCGCAGAACCGAAGGGTGCTGACAAACTATTTGATGTAAAGCACAATCACATGAACCATCAGTATGACCTTGGTGGTCCAACTGGTAACGCTCTTGCACTCTCGTTGAGAAATGGAGTGGTGGCTCGGTTCGATCCCGTCCCGTGAAATCGCTTTGGCGTCATAGTTTTATCTTATTCATCATCAATATATAATAAAGATATATGTATACATATTCCATCTAAAATCGAGTTAATCAATTTTTTTACGATTGTGGTCGTACTTTGAATAGAAGGAAATTATTGAGAAGTGGGAGTCCTGAGAAAGCCCTAAACTTGCAATAATGAAAAGGGCTTCAGGACTTGAGCTTGTAATAATACGATGTGATCATGGATGTAAACTGATTTTATAGACAACCGTGATGGAGAACTCATCCATTCAATCGATAACGCTAAACTATCTAAGAAAAAAAAAACTCGCTCATTATTTCTCAATTTTTTCGTTCAATAAGATGGTCAACATCGTATGAAAACTATTTCAATTTCATGTAAGTTTCTGTTCAAAAATCTGGAAAGTCGAGATTATTTCAACGTCAAGAGCTGGTAAAAGGATTTTACAGAATCATCAAAAGCAGTTTCTTCTTTTCATCAATAACCGCCTCGTCAACTGCGCGCCTCTGAAAGCGGCCATGGATACGGTGCTGGCAGCCAGGGGTCTTGCCACGAATTTCATTCTTCTTTCGCTCAAGGTTTTTATTTATTCAGATACATTTTTGAAACAAAAATGCGACAACACTCGGAACATGGTGAACACATGATAAATTGTTTAAAAAATATCAACAACGATTGAAAGACTTAACTGAGTCATATGACTTTTTCGAATCATACGCTCATAGTTGTCGTGTTTTTTCTTGAACACGACACGTAAATTGTTAAGATATTTTCCTCTCGCCTACTATTTGTTCTCTCTAGCTTACTATGTTTTACTCTCTAGCCTTTGTGTGTTCTTTCGCTTCCATTGTATATGTGTCTCTCTTACTCTCTCTCGTCTTATTCCTTGCCCCGCCCCTAAAGTGCCTTCCACATTCCTTTTCATTCATTCAAATCCTCTTCTCCTACCTTTTCTTTCAAGCCCCTTCCTCCCTTCAAGTCTTTCCTACGCTTCAAGTTGGCCTTGGCAAGTTGCCTTCCAAGCGCTCTTCTGAACACGAGCCAGTCAGCGCTCTTCTGAACCCACGAGCCAGTTTTTTTCAATTCAATTCAATTCTTTATTTCCATGTACACAAAAACAGTTTCACTTCAACATTTAATGATCACAAATTAAACATGGATTATGATTCTACTAGAAAAGAATTGTAATACAGTGGCAGTGTGTCTACAAAAAGTGTTCTTCCTAGTTTAACTTAGTCGCAGACAATTGGCTCGGGTAAAATACAATTTATCGGTAGTTTTCTGAGTTTATTCATAAATACTTCGCTGGAATGATTACATACTACTTCGCTAGGTAAGGAATTCCAAATAGTGATCGACCTAGAAGCACACGTAGAAAACCTAAAGGAGTTTAGAGCATATGGTAAGGCGATTCTTAATGGATGGGTATTTCTAATAGCTCTAGTAAGAGGAGCTAAAGTAAACAAACGAGAGAAGTCGAACTCTGAGTAGTCGTGTACTCTCTTATGTATAAAAACTAAATCAGAAACAACCCTACGATATTCAAGAGATTCTAAATTTAACATTTTTAAACGTTCAGAGTAAACTAGACGGGTAAGTCCTTTCCTAGCCAAGATTCTTTTAGTGAAATTTCTCTGTACTCTTTCGAGGTCCTTAACTAAGCCAATCGCGGTAGGTGACCATACAACCGAGCTGTATTCGAGGATCGGACGAATATAAGTAACGAAAGCACGGGTTAATACAACCAGAGAATTGGTTTTGAACGCGCGCAAAAAGAGATTGGCGAGGTTTGTAGATTTCTTACAGACATGCTCGACTTGTTTATTGCAAGAAAGATTACTCGAAAAGACAACTCCTAGATCTATTATTTCGGAAGAGTTGGCCATTGTATGACGATCTAGCTGATAATTTTGCATGGG
The DNA here is from genome assembly GCA_964056735.1 of Allodiplogaster pararmata. Classification (NCBI taxonomy): domain Eukaryota; kingdom Metazoa; phylum Nematoda; class Chromadorea; order Rhabditida; family Diplogasteridae; genus Allodiplogaster; species Allodiplogaster pararmata. The sequence goes on from OZ057403.1 coordinate 47,481,764, forward strand.
GTTAATACCAAGGTGCGTAACTATACATTTTTGAGCTGATAGTTTGAGATTGGACTGTTGACACCAGTTGAATACATTGTCTATGGCAGTTTGGAGGTCAGACGAAAAAGTTGGTACTTCACTAAATAATTTAATGTCATCGGCGTAGATAGTATAATTTACATTGGGAGGAATTACATGTTTTATGTCATCAATAAACAGTAAGAACAGTTTCGGTCCAATAGCTGAACCTTGTGGTACACCGCTGGTAACAGAAGATGAGCTAGAGAATTCGTTGTCAACACATACAGTCTGAATTCTACCAGTCAAGTAGTCCGCAATCCATTGAATGAGGTTACCGCAGATTCCTAACTTTTTTAGTTTAAGAAGTAATAATATAGTATCTACTGTATCGAATGCCTTTGATATGTCAAGAAAAATAACATCGACGGCTTTACCATGGGAGAGTATATCAGCGAAATAGGAATGAGATTGCACCAATGAAGTCACAGTTGACCTTTTGTTTCTAAAACCAAATTGATGGGGAGACAGTAGATCATTTTGCTTCAAGTAGGCATCTAATTGACTTATTATAACATTTTCCATCACTTTGGACATTGAACAAGTTAGTGAAATGGGGCGATAGCTAGACAATTGATCCGCTTTAGATTTAGACTTTAAGATTGGTTTAATAATAGAAGTTTTCCAAAGAGAGGGAACTTTACCGACTAGTAAAGAGTTGTTAAATAGAATAGAGAGGGGCTTGAGAAGAACAAATCGAAGTTTTTTAATTACTATATTAGGTATATTATCCGATGATGTGTTGCATTTATATTTCAATTGATTCAAAGCTTTAAGTATCATATCTACATCTATGACATCGAATTGCATATGTGTGGAAGTTGATACATCGGTATTAGGTATAATACTGCGAGGTGTGGAATAAACAGAAGAGAAATATTGTGAGAAGGCGTTTGCTTAATACAACGAAGTATGGACTGGCAAACCAGAAGGGTCTACTGGGTCTACTAAAGAGGGAATCACAATGTTACGGCCTTTTGTACGACTTTGACATTCAGAATAAAAACGTCTTAGGTTTCCTTTTGCCACAAGTTTGGCTTCTCAAAGTTTAGTTAGCGCTCTTCTGAAGTTTGGCTTCTCAAAGTGCAGTTAGCGCTCTTCTGAACCCACGAGCCAGTTAGTGCTCTTCTGAACCACGAGCCAGTCAGTGCTCTTCTGAACCCCGAGCCAGTTAGTGCTCTTCTGAACCCCGAGCCAGTTAGTGCTCTTCTGAACCCCGAGCCAGTTAGCGCTCACCTGACCACAGAATTCTCTCCCCATCGTCCCTGAGTCTGTCACTAGACCCCTTCACGCCCTCTGTCTATCATCCTCGTGTGAGCCGATCAGTGTCAGTAACTCAAGTTATCAATAACAGTAACTGCTCTCTCTCTCTCTCTCTCTCTATCGCCTTATTGTATCGTTATATTAGTGCTTTAAACTTCGCATTCTTCAATTTAATAAATATCACTGTGCTGTTCTTGCAAATCACACGCTAATGAAAGCAAACAACTATAATAGTCAGAAACAGAAATAAGGCGAGCATACACTACACTTTTACACCACAGAGTGTTGAAAGGTTCGTCTAAATAATGTTTCGATACACATGAGATGGATTCTTCTCGATGTATGTACCATTTTTTGAAATCGAGTTGGTCAGGAATATGCACAAGTTATTAGATGTTTACAGTTAACAATAATAATTTAAAAAAACTTGAAGAGATCTCATGTAATATTCGACTTTCTTTTGTGGACGTTTAGGATGAGTGTAAACATTACCTCTGCTTCTCCTTTGATTTCCCTCATTTTTTTCTTCAATACAAGCCCTCTTTCCTCTTCCATATTCACATTCTGTTGGTGAAAAGCAAGCATTGAGCGCCCTTGCCACCGTTGCAGTTGAATCCATCGCGTCTGGATGTGAATGTTCACCCGTCCAAGTCGAATGTTATTTTCTTGCAGCAAGAAGATGTCATCGACCGGATACAAGATGTGAGTTCTTCATGAATTGAATAGTTGTGATATCTCAAAAGGTTTGCTGAAGATACATCATGATCTAGGAGGTTGAGAGAGCGGTGTTCCCGAGGTGTCTCTCCCTCCCTCTCAGAACCTTGAAAACAGTCCTCACCCAATTTGGGGTGTTCACAGGTGTGAGCTCTCACTACGTAAGTGGAAGTTCATTGCAGGCTCTCTCAAGATACAAATTATCCTGAGGCCGTATGCATGGAGTAATTATCCAATCCGTTATGCATGGAAGCTATAATACTTTTGGATTACTATAATACTTGGACTTTTGTATTACAAAATTTTTGATGCATACGCTTGTCTTTCCGCGTCCTTTTTGACAAGAATCCAAGTTTAAGTAATCTGAAATCCATGCATACCGATTTCCATAATCCGAAAAATTTAACTTTTTTGGATTTTGTAATCCTTGGATTATAATAATCCAGATTATTATAAACTGTTTTCCATGCATACGGCCTATGGGCTCTCACAAAATTCTAAAATATTTTTGAGCGCTCTAATGTATGTTTCTTTCATCTGGATGATCCTGAAACACTTGTGAGAACTGAATTAAAAAATCTTTCGTTTGTGATAATAACTGTATCGAATGGCTATGATCTTATAGTCATTAATTGAACTATTCAGTTATGACTCTGACGCATGACTAAAAAATAATGAACTGCACATGAGAAGGCTCTAAAAATAGCGTTTTGATGCAGTACATCGATACTGTCATTTCTTCTGAATTGGATGCTGAGAAGACCGCATTCTCCTCCATTTCGTCGAGTCGCCAGTCTCTCCAGAATCTCTCTTCCTCTTCTTCGAAACCCAAAGGTCGAGACCAAACCTTCAGAACTTTTAATTATTTAAAAAAACGCAGTTTGTATTCCTCAAACAGTCTTTGTGGGATACATGTCTTTTTTCACACATGTAAATTTGCCTCCTTCTTTCTTCTGTTTTTGTGTTTGTTATATTTTTTTCTGAAATAAGATATAAAAGGTGACAAGTATATACACATACTGTCTCATAAGGAAATGAATGTTACAGATAAATGAAATTGCTTGAGAAATTTGCTCTCGAATGAGATGATTGTTTTTCAAGTATCACCAATATTTGCAGATGCAATTCAGTTGAACCCAAACACTGACACCGCGAGAAAAACTTTCTCTATTTTATATCTGAAAATTTTATTCTTGTGGTTTCAAAAGGGTTGTTTGAGTAACATGAACGAAAATTGTTCCGCACAAGATGATATTTGAATGAGTAATGTGTAATTGAATGAATGAATAAAGGAGAATAACGTTATCATAATGAATAATCAATGAAATAATTAATCGGAAATTTGGGTTTGTAGAGTCTTCGCAGGAGCTTGTGGAGCCTTTCAAAAAGCTCCCTGCTCTATTCCCGCACTCTTTATCATCGGGTCAGACATCTACAGACGTGCCGAAAAAAAGAGCCGATCATCATGTTACTGAATTTTCTATTTTTCAAATTCTGGGAAATCATTCATTTATTCAAATTTGGGGAATTGCTTTGAGGAATCTTTTCCAATTGTTATTTTAGTTGTTTTTAAATGCTCTTTTTCGTCATTAATTCAAATTTTCTTATTTAGTCTCTAAAATTTATGGAGGTAAGGTATCGCAATGAAACAAGCTGGTGAAAATTTATTGACGTCTTTCGACTAATTTTGTGTTTTTGATTTTACAATTTTCATTTTAGAAGAGTTAGACAGTTATAAATTTCTGAAAAATTCTTGTTTTTCAATTCCACTCAGCTCTTTTTAAAATTCAATTTTTCTTAGTATTCATTTTCTAGTGTATACATAATTTTTATCTCATGATTGTTAAAAGATGTTAAGAACAATCACAATTCATCCAGTAAAAGGCGTAGCACTTACATTGCTTTCGTATAGTAAAAAAATCATTAAGGAATGGTGTCTTTACGAATACTGTCGTTTTTTCTCGAAGAACTATGTATTGTCAGTTGGTTCGAGTTAGTGTGGATGAGCGTCGCCTAGAGGAGTTTTTCCTGAGTCGACATTCTCCAGCGCACCAGAATGTTCATGTCGTGACTGCTCCGAAGTCTCGGGATACGGTAGCTAACAACTTGGTGAGTCGAATATATAAAATATTCTCGAAAGCACACATGAAATGTTATATACTCATGAACGTAATTTATATGTAGTCCTTTATGCCCAAAATATGTTCGCCTTGCATTAAAGGGAAATTATTTAACGTCTATCAAATAAAACGCGACGTCCACCAAATAAAAAAATTTTGTGGAGACGTCCACCAAATTTGGTCAACGAAATGATTTTTTTTAATTTTTTGTCTTAGTAAGTAGTTTTCTTAAAAAATCTCGTTTCGTTTCTTCGGGCGGGTTATACCTGAAATTATCAGATGTGTATGGGGTTCATTTCCCAAACACACTGTTTTCTCCGAGCTCTCTCGCTTTTATAAATATAGATATGGGTTTTAAATACATAGATATGATTTATAAATCATGTCTATATTATAAATTCTTTAGTCTCATAATAAATTTTCTGATGAGAACGAAATCAATATAAATCATTCTGACAAACAATTCAATTCTTTATTCCGCTTGAAACAAAACATAATGTTAAGTGACGAAACAGATGACACTGTCACAAAAAAAGTGAATTCAGTGAAGAGTGAATTCAGAAAATGGTATAGGAAGCCCACTAACAAAAACATTCTTCTGCACAGCAGTTCTAACCATCCTATGCATGTGAAACGTGCTATTATTAAGAACACTATTTCTACAGCATCGAAGGTTAGCTCTGTTGAACTCTGTTCTGCCTCTGTAGCTACTGCCAAAACTATTCTCAACCAAAATGGGTACACGTTTTCCAAGAAGCCTTACGGCCGAAGGATAAACATGCCCACAGAGCGGAACAACAGAGTTATCTTTACAATACCATTCATCTCGGATGCTTTTTCTAGAGATATTCGTCGTGCTGTTCATGATGTAGGGTTAGAAGATGTGGATGTTTTGGAGAAGTCACCAGCCTCTCTTCAATCATTGTTATGCAGAAATCGTAATCATGATAGAGTTTGTTATAACACTGAAGCCTGTATATTCTGCCCGAGCGCAAAAGCTGGTGTCTGTTGCACATCAGGTGCAGTATACAAGATAACATGCTCATGTGGAATGTTCTATATCGGTCACACAGGCCGTCCAGTCCATACTAGGGCCATAGAACACATTCGTGCAGCTAAGAACCCTAAGGCCCGTTCATACGCAACCAACGCCTTTGCACAACATGTTCTTGCTTCTCATCCGACTGAAAAAAGTTGTTCTCACCGGCTCTATTTTGCATGTCGAAACTAATGTTGTTCGCCGTAGGATTGTTGAAGCCTTGCTGATTGACACTCATAAACCCGATATTAACAATAATAGCGAAATGGCAGAAGAGCTCTCTCACCTCTCTCTCCTTCCTCTTTTATAAGATCACATTCCGCTCGCTCTACTTATCGTTTTTTTGTGTTCTCTGATAGTCTATATATTCTTCTACGGCGGTCTCTCATCTCTGACCCTTCATCATTATCATCATTCCTGGGTTCGTTTCTCGTATTTTCTTGTTTTCATATTGCTTGTTCATTGCCTCATTTCCTTTTTTTTGATTTTGACTCTTCGATGGATACTGCTGCTGTGCTCATCATTGTTATTTAGATGATATATTCGCTGAAGATGCTTTGATAAAGCGAAACGTTCGGACCCACCTTGTCTCTTCAACAGCGCATTCAAAAAGGCACGACACAGCAAATAAGTGTATTGTCTTCTGGATACTCTTCCAGTGCGTTTAACTCAGCACCAACTTTACATTGATTTCTTAAATGAAAATGGATTCTGCCGATCCATCCGCGACATCATCCTCAACTCTGCTGCAGCACGGCAAAAACTCATCAAATCCCGCCAGTCCCTTTTCTTTTTGTTGGAATGTAAACGATATAATGTTATTCCAAATTTTATTCGCAATCTACTCTCTCAAATTCCTCACCCTACTATCTCTATAACCAAATCTATCAATAGACTTTCTATTCAATTGCTCAACACTCACATACGCTCTACTCGTAACACCATTTTTCGTTACAATTCTAGCTGTAACTTTTTCGATAACATGCTTAACTCAAAGATATCCGCTACTGTTTACGAAAACTTCGTTCGGTTGTCAAAGTCGGTAGGTGACAACTAATTTCTGACGCCGCACGTCTTCGACTTTACAAGAAGCTTTGTAACCTCGCCCCAGATGCTAGACGTTTTACCGATTCGACACCCTCTAACTCTATAAACTCTGTCGAGCGTGTTACCATAGCTCAAAATGTCGATCTCCCAGTGAAATCCACTTCGATATTGGCATACGGACCTTCTTTTATTCCCAGTTGTGCTTTTCCACGTGACATCGAATTTAGTATGCAAGTTTCCCTACAACAATTGTGCCAAACCTTGAGATGGCGAGCCTTATTTTCTCTTAACCCCTCGGAGACTTCTGATTCCGTCACTCGCAAACTAATTTCTACTTGTCCATTCCCTCGCATGTTCACCTCCTTCCCTCCGAAATATGCTCCTTCCGATAGAGCTGTACTAACATTGGCTTCTAAGATTCGTGATATTGTTATAAATCACAGATCTATTAGACTTCCTCGCAACTTGACCTCAGAGGAAAGCATAGCTTTGAAAGCGCTCAAGGATCTTGTTCGAACTAACAGCATACGTATCACTAGAAGTGACAAAGGTGGAGAATTTTTTGTCGTCAATGCAGATATGGACAAGAAACTAACAGAATTGCATCTCTCCGATCCTTCTCTGTACACTCTATCCAATAGAGCTGCCTTCTCTCGTTCTCACAAATCATTAACTGCCAAGTTTCACTCTCTTTCTAAAAAATCTATTATTTCTACTAGCATCGTTAACCGTCTCATTGACAATCACCCTCGTATTCCTGTCATTTATACTCTCATCAAGACTCACAAATTCGATATAGCGCTGGCCGGGACCGATCTCAATCAGTACAAGATCAGGCCCATAATATCTGGCTGTGGAGGTCCTACAGATAGAATATCTTGGCTACTTTGTAATATTCTAAACCCTGTCTTTAATTGCATACCGACTCATCTCATCAACACAAGTCAACTTCTCAAAGACTTGCAGAACATTACTAGTGATAACATTGTTTATGAGAGCTTCGATGTTGAATCACTGTACACTAATGTTTCAAACCATGATGCTGTTGATGCGGTTATAGATATAATAGAAAATAACAGTAACTCCTTCAACCTGCTAGGATTCGATATTCAGGATGTAAAAGACTTATTACACCTGTGCTTGTCATGTAATCACTTCTCGTTCGCTGGTATAATGTACTCACAAAACAGAGGCCTTACCATGGGCAATCGTTTAGCCCCTTTACTAGCAGTATCATACATGCACCTCTTAGAGCGTGGAGCTCCTCGTAGAGACATTGTGCTTCTCAAACGATACATTGACGATTATATTGTGATAAGCAGGGACCAGGCAGCCATAAACAGTTTGTTCGAATACCTTAACAATCAGGCTGACCACATTCGTCTCACTAGAGAAGTTGCTGTTAATAACTCTACTCCATTCTTGAATATTACTCTAACTTCTTCAGGAAAGCGCCTACTGACAAAATGGTATAGGAAGCCCACTAACAAAAACATTCTTCTGCACAGCAGTTCTAACCATCCTATGCATGTGAAACGTGCTATTATTAAGAACACTATTTCTACAGCATCGAAGGTTAGCTCTGTTGAACTCCGTTCTGCCTCTGTAGCTACTGCCAAAACTATTCTCAACCAAAATGGGTACACGTTTTCCAAGAAGCCTTACGGCCGAAGGATAAACATGCCCACAGAGCGGAACAACAGAGTTATCTTTACAATACCATTCATCTCGGATGCTTTTTCTAGAGATATTCGTCGTGCTGTTCATGATGTAGGGTTAGAAGATGTGGATGTTTTGGAGAAGTCACCAGCCTCTCTTCAATCATTGTTATGCAGAAATCGTAATCATGATAGAGTTTGTTATAACACTGAAGCCTGTATATTCTGCCCGAGCGCAAAAGCTGGTGTCTGTTGCACATCAGGTGCAGTATACAAGATAACATGCTCATGTGGAATGTTCTATATCGGTCACACAGGCCGTCCAGTCCATACTAGGGCCATAGAACACATTCGTGCAGCTAAGAACCCTAAGGCCCGTTCATACGCAACCAACGCCTTTGCACAACATGTTCTTGCTTCTCATCCGACTGAAAAAAGTTGTTCTCACCGGCTCTATTTTGCATGTCGAAACTAATGTTGTTCGCCGTAGGATTGTTGAAGCCTTGCTGATTGACACTCATAAACCCGATATTAACAATAATAGCGAAATGGCAGAAGAGCTCTCTCACCTCTCTCTCCTTCCTCTTTTATAAGATCACATTCCGCTCGCTCTACTTATCGTTTTTTTGTGTTCTCTGATAGTCTATATATTCTTCTACGGCGGTCTCTCATCTCTGACCCTTCATCATTATCATCATTCCTGGGTTCGTTTCTCGTATTTTCTTGTTTTCATATTGCTTGTTCATTGCCTCATTTCCTTTTTTTTTGATTTTGACTCTTCGATGGATACTGCTGCTGTGCTCATCATTGTTATTTAGATGATATATTCGCTGAAGATGCTTTGATAAAGCGAAACGTTCGGACCCACCTTGTCTCTTCAACAGCGCATTCAAAAAGGCACGACACAGCAAATAAGTGTATTGTCTTCTGGATACTCTTCCAATGCGTTTAACTCAGCACCAACTTTACATTGAATTCAGTGAAGGTTATGGAAAGTGAGATCTAAATATACAAGAACAATGAGGAACATTTCATTTTAGGAAAATAGGAAAGCACACAAAAAAAGCAAAGAAAGCAAAGCTTGTATCTTCAGTTATGAACTATTCATCAGCAATTAAGAACTATTCATCCGCAATAATAACTTGAAATTCCAAAAATTCAACTCACTCTTTATCATTCGAGAGCTAACCGAGAACACAAATATAATGGAAAAAAAGAGGAGAAACAAAAACAAAACATTTGAAGAAACAAAGCACTTGAATTAAACTGTATTCTAGAGTTGGTGACAATGGTCTCACAATCAAGCTTGATAAGTTCATTTCTGAAAATGCTAGAAGAGCTTGTAGAAACCAAAGAACAAGGTAACTTATTCCAGACATTAATCATTCTTGAGGCACAAGTGCTTGTTCTGCTTTGATATTTACACGGCAAGCATATTCTGTAGTTATTCGATTCTTTCAGCGAATAAGGCGATGGGCAAAGTTTAAAAATATTTGAGTAATCTACTTGAATATTTCCGTGCAGACATTTATGGATGAACACAAGATCGGCCACATTTCTTCTATATTCAAGCGAGGAGATGGAAAGAAAATTCAGTCTAGCAACATAACTCATTTTGGGTAATCCGGCCCTTTGTAGTAACCTTCGTGTAAATGATCTTTGCACTTTTTCTATGCAGTTAACGAGACCGATAGTTACTGGGGACCATACCTCACTCCCATATTCAATAAGGGGTCTTATGTATGTGGTGTATATTCTGAGCAGAACTTTAATTGATTTGGTTTTAAAGGCTCTGAAGATCATGTTTATACATTTTTGGGACTTTAGGGAGGTTAGTTCAATATGTTTAGAGAATGTGATATCTTCCTGAAATGTAATGCCAAGATCTTTCACTAATGAAGTAGTTGGTATGATATTGTCTTCTAGGTTATATGTTACTTTTGGATTCCTAGGACCACAGTGCATGATAAAGCATTTTTGAGTTGATATCACAAGTCCCCAGGTCAAACAGAACGAATAAATTTTGGTGTAAGGTGTAAAGTTTACCGTTTGATGTCAGGTGAGAAAAAAAATTTCGTGGTGAGTTGTCGGGATTGAATTGTAGTAGGAGTGATTTTTCGGGAGTGAAGCTTGCTCGAAAAAAAATTCGAAAATTTTTTCGACATCTTCCGGAAAATGTCGAAAAAACCGGAAAAACCTTTTTTTTAAAGTCGACAAAAATTTTTTTCGACATCTCTCGAGAAATGTCGAACAGTACAAAAAACCTTTTTAAAAATTCGAAAAATGTGCAATCCTGGTCAGGAATGAATTTTTGTGATACATTCATGTTGTTGTTGTGGTTTGCGCGTTGAAGGTCTCCGGTTGGGTAGACGAGGTCTTCTTGGTTATGGCTCAGTAAACAATGTCCTTACCAGGCGTTGAATGAGGCCGGTCTGAGGCATGTTTGTACGCGCCGAGCGAGTGGAAAAAGGAATGGGAAAAGGCAAAATTTTTTTTATTTTTTTCTCGGGGTTCTATTTTTATTGATTTTTTTTTGTTTTATAATGATACCGTCATAATGACTTCCTATGGACGAGACGCAGATCACGAAGAAAAAAATTGGTGGACTTCTCAACAAATTTTTTTTTATTTTATGGACGTCTCCACAAAATTCTTTATTTGGTTGACGTCTCCACAAATTTTTTATTTGGTGGACGTCTCCACAATATCTGGTGGACGTCTACACAATATTTGGTGGACGTCTTCGCAATATTTGGTGGACGTGAGCATTTTATTTGGTGGACGTCAGCATTTTATTTGGTAGACGTTTCGATTTATTTGGTGGATGATTTTGTCCATAAGTATTATTTTTCGATAACGAAGTGATTTATCATAGTCTGACTTTCTGCCTCACACATGTGGTTCCTGAATGAGAACAAAACTAATCAATGTAGATTAAAAAGTGTTCTAGTCGCAAGAAGGACTCGTTCGACGGGACTTCAGTCTGTCATCCATACATTCTCTGCGACGCAAAATCATTGCACGGTCTTGCAACGATCTCCGCAGCATTTTCAAGGTCTTCAAAAATCTTTAAGAACTTCATCCTCAGTTAATAATACATTAAGATACATAGCGATGAGAAGAATCCTTTATCTTTATTTTCGTGAGACTAGTAAAGTAACAAATTTCTAAAAGGATTTAGAAAAAAGTTTTTTCTTCAAGTGTGATGTTTCGAAGCGAAAACCCGGGTAGCGGATAGATGCATGAGATAATCGACTAATAAATATTCGAAGAGATTAGTTCAGAGTCATTTTCTGGTCGGACTGCCCACAATCGACACTGCGCTTCTACAAAAGGAGACCAACTTGTTCATTGTCAAAAGTGACATTGTTCTCTCTGAGCTGTTCTATCAGGTAGGAGTTTAGGGAGATAGAAAGAGATGGAGAGAGAGATAGTAGAGAGAAAGTTGAAAGAGTGATAGAGAGAGAGCGAAAGAGAGAGAAAGTAGAGAGAGAGCGAAAGTGATATGTGGGAAGGAGACATGTCCCCGCAAAAGCGAGAATTCACCTGAAGAAGACACTAGAGTAACATTAAAAATCGTTCTTTCCATAGAAAGTTTGGTTCGACTTCAGGTTTTGCCCTTAAAATGATAAACTAGATTGGCAGAAGGCCATCAACAGATTGTAGGACTTCACCATTCAACCCCCACATATGATCTACTAAAACTTTGTGCTATTGAGAATTACCATTGCTCCCAAACAGTAGAGCACAGAGAAAAAGCTAATATGTTGTTTACATGGCGTACTGCGTTGTTTCAGGTTGTCATTTTCTGTTTCGGTAACCTGGGGGCGTATCGGATGTCAGAGAACCTTCCTGTCGTGGAGCTGTTGCGAGAGAGCTTGAGAGGAGAAGAGACCGCACAGAATGGGACGGAGGGGATAGATATAAGACAAGAAGAGAAGCAACTGCGAGAGGCAGCAGCTTTCCTACTGGAGAAATCAGTTTGCTTTTCATAATTTGCCTAGAACTCGAACTCAAGACAGAAGTTGAGTCCATACTCTAAACATGACTCAAAATCAGATTTCAGACATAATTTAATTCAAAATTGATGATAATTATATTTTAGTTTAAAAAAAGGACTGTAAGTAGGCCAGTACCTCAGTAGCGTACAAGTAGTTCGTACTTCTTAAATTAAAATTGAACGAAAGGATTGTTTCAAAATTGTCAAGGTTGCCGGTTTCGATTCCCCTGCAAAAGTCTGGAGGACACGTTGTGACCCTAGTACTGCCAAGAAAATTGGGATTGCAACCAAGAAAGTGACACGAATTTGGGTTGCAGAATTGAGAAGTGTGAAAAAAAGCGCCAAAAAGAAGTTCAATTAATGTAGGATGTTTTATTCAAAAAATATTTTGCAGGAAATGCTGTATGACTACTTCTCGCTGTCATTCGTGGAGAAAAAGGATGTGAACGGAGAAAGCGTAGTTTGTCTAGAGGCGGTTCGTAATCCAACTCGATGGAAAAACCTTTCATTCAACGTTTAAGACATCATGCGCCTAACATCAAATATGTTCAGGTGTTGATAGCGAGAGAATGGAAGATTTGAATGGGGTTGAACTACATATACAGCTCCAAGGTGTTCAAAACATGCCACAAACCGGTTATTATCTTGTCAATGAAACGAAATGAAAAAATCAGAAAAAAAAGGAGAAGTTAACCGATCTAGGCACCGAAAACTAGTTAGATTAAGCTTTTTATTATGAAAACTACCCTTGTTTTTCGTATTGAGTGAATGAAATAAGAGGTCATAAGTACGTAACAACTTCTGACCCGAATTGACAAAGAAAACAACATTTACTTCGTGAATGATTCTAATCATCACGCACATTTTCCGTTCTACTTGTTTTTTTCAAGGAATACTTAATTCAAGGAATACAAGTAAATAATTCCCAGCCCTACTCAGTTAGTAGACATTTAATTTTTCCCGGAAAACTGGTTTTAGAGGATGTACTCTTATCTTTCTTTTATGTCCAGAAGGTGAAGTATTTGAGATCCCCTCGTTGGTGCATGGTCACGTGCCGCAGCTAGCAGCCCTGCCTGATCTACTTTCGGTGCTCCTCCACATCGTAGACTGGGAAGATGAAGAGAGCTGCTTGGATACAGTAGCTCGAGCTGTCGCAGTTTTTGCCGCCCCGCACTCCCGATGGACCCAAGGTCAGATATTGAATCTCTCATCTTTTGAAGTACTATTCGATTGACTAGTTCAAATATTGATTGATTGAATTATTGAAAGCTTCACCGCAAGAAGATAGGTCATGGCGAACGTAATTGAAATAAAAAGAGATTTATAAATTGATAATGTTTGGTGCTAGCTCTGGTCACTTCTCCGTTCTCAAACACGGGAGTACTATCATGGAACAGACTTTTTTTTGTAATTTTACAATTTTCCAACTTGTGAAAAAAATTTATTGTTAAAAGGGGAGTTTTTTTCTGAAAAAAGTGTGAAGGAAAAAAAGAAGGAAATAAACAGATTGATTGAGGAGAGCTGTATTCACTCGGCGAAGGCGCTCCTTCGTGGAAAAGTGTCCTCACTGATATAATCTTCCCAAAAGTAAAGCAGCGCCTTTTCCCGCCTAAAGAATGGGCTTCGAATGGCACCATTCTTCCTCTTACGGCACTTCATGATTTGTATAAAGTTTTTGAGAGATGCTAGAGAATTACAAATGTCAGGAATGCTGAAATCAAGGAATTAAGAATCTCAACAATGATTCAAATATTTGCTTAGTGATTAATTGATGGCACAATCTAAGTTCCCTTCAGAAAACGGTTTTCCTGACTGTGATCTCGCGGATTTTTTTTTAGGAAAACAAGTTTTAAAAACTAAAGTTTCTTGGAGCGTGAAAAACGGAAAAACCAAAAAAACCTTGGTTGAGATGACACTTCAGTTCGTACAAAAGATGTTCTTGGTTTTGATTTTGCCCAGTTTTCACTTTCCGAATTCATGTCTTCAATCAAAACACCCTTCATTGTACTATATTTGTTCGGTAGAAGACTCATTTTAGGTTCGAATATTTTGTTCATTGACAGTTTTACAAACTTGCCAATTATTTTGTTTCTGTGGACTATTTCTCCTCAAATGATTCATTAAATAATGTGTTCTTTATTTTATAGTGACTCATCTCAAATGATTCATTAAATAATGTGTTCTTTATTTTATAGTGACTCATCTCAAATGATTCATTAAACAATGTGTTCTTTATTTTATAGTGACTCATCTCAAATGATTCATTAAATAATGTGTTCTTTTTTTTATAGTGACTCATCTCAACTGATTCATTAAATAATGTGTTCTTTATTTTATAGTGACTCATCTCAAATGATTCATTAAATAATGTGTTCTTTATTTTATAGTGACTCATCTCAAATGATTCATTAAATAATGTGTTCTTTATTTTATAGTGACTCATCTCAAATGATTCATTGAATAATGTGTTCTTTATTTTATAGTGACTCATCTCAAATGATTCATTGAATAATGTGTTCTTTATTTTATAGTGACTCATCTCAAATGATTCAATTAATAATGTGTTCTTTATTTTATAGTGACTCATCTCAAATGATTCAATTAATAATGTGTTTTTTATTTTATAGTGACTCATCTCAAATGATTCATTGAATAATGTGTTCTTTATTTTATAGTGACTCATCTCAAATGATTCAATTAATAATGTGTTCTTTATTTTATAGTGACTCATCTCAAATGATTCAATTAATAATGTGTTCTTTATTTTATAGTGACTCATCTCAAATGATTCATTGAATAATGTGTTCTTTATTTTATAGTGACTCATCTCAAATTATTCATTAAATAATGTGTTCTTTATTTTATAGTGACTCATCTCAAATGATTCATTAAATAATGTGTTCTTTATTTTATAGTGACTCATATCAAATGATTCATTGAATAATGTGTTCTTTATTTTATAGTGACTCATCTCAAATGATTCATTAAATAAAGTGTTCTTTATTTTATAGTGACTCATCTCAAATGATTCATTGAATAATGTGTTCTTTATTTTATAGTGACTCATCTCAAATGATTCATTAAATAATGTGTTCTTTATTTTATAGTGACTCATCTCAAATGATTCATTAAATAATGTGTTCTTCATTTTATAGTGACTCATCTCAAATGATTCATTAAATAATGTGTTCTTTATTTTATAGTGACTCATCTCAAATGATTCATTGAATAATGTGTTCTTTATTTTATAATGATTCATTAAATAAGGTGTTCTTTATTTTATAGTCACGTAACGCGCTTTTTAGTTATGGAATCAATCAAAAATAGATAGAACGCAATCGTCAGCAATGAAAGCTATAGCTTTTCGCGCAACGAAACTCCGTGGACATGTGGAAGTTTACTTTGACAGCGAATCAAATTTCAATTTCAATTTCCGAGAGCGAAAAAACTTTTCTCATCCTTGTTTTACCTGAACAAGTTCGGCTATCACAGTTTAAGATTTCTGACCAAGCTAACAGGAACATCGTTCCGCCTGTTTTTATTTAAACATGGCGAGAAGTTTGTCATATATGTCTAAGTGATACAACATGCTAGTTTTCGGTGTATATGTATAGAAAGAAAAATGTGCTAGTAAGGATATTAATTCGAGTCATAAAACTCGACGGAAAATCCTTACTAGCACTTCTATCTTTCTTTCTTCATTTTTCTTTCTCATTTAGTTTTCTGTTCAACTCACGAGATTTGAAGCGTTTTCAAAATTATTCTAAGGAGTTGCATCTATTTATGTTTTACTCACATCATGCCGTCAGCCTACCTCTATTTTTTCCTCCGTTTCCGTTTCACTCCAACTCCGGTAAAACTCTTGTTGTAGAGTTGAAAGACTAAGCAAATCTTAACAACAAAAAAAACAGAATTCACAGACTTAAACAACCTTCTTGCTCCTCCACGGATTTGTCGATATAAGGCTCCATACCTTCAGTACTCTTCCACCTTCCCCGTCTTTGAACCTCCTCCAATGATGCTCCCTCCATTATAGAATGTGTCGCTCCTCCTCCTCTGAGTCCATGTGGAGTCACTCTCCTCTTTCCTCCACCCCGCTAATTGGGCGAGCTGTTTCAGATCTTTTCTAAAACGCTCTTCGGAAATCCGTCGCCCGCTCTTCAGGATTTGCATTACAGGGCCTCGAGGTAAAGGCTTAGGGCTTTTCCTGAATGCTTGCCACACCGCTTCCCCGAGCGAACCTTCGTCCAACGCCACAAACGTCGTTCTGCCTTTTCCATACACGGCGTTCTTAGCCTTTCTTACGGTCACTTCTAATCTCTCTTCTCTCCACTATATCCGCCCAGTCCTGTTTGACTAGCTCTCCGACCCGCAGCAAGACGGAGAAAGCGAGGGCTGCCCCGCAAGCCGTTCTTAAGTTGTCAGCATCACCTATTTAAAGTTGACGCAGAAGCTGATCCACAGTGGTCCTTCCATTCCCGTGATGCTTCACTTCTCGATCTCTCTTCGTGCACTCGTCCAAAAAGTGCACGAGTGCACTCGTCCGGCCCAAAAACTCCTGCTCTCCGTTGTCCAAACATCCCCGGAAGTTACGGACTGCCGCCGCTGTAATCTTCAACGTCGAAAGTGATTTATTTTCTTCTCTTTTCTGCATAGCGTATATGATGAGAGCATCGGGGACCGCTGGATCGAGTCCCAGTGGGTGCGCAAAGTCCTTGAGATTATTTCAAGCATTCCGATATAAAAATACAGTAGAAGGGGCCACAACTACATTGATTGCGCTGATGAACCCGTACACTAGATAATTCATGCCAAGATTCTCTAGTAGCTCGACCACTCTTCCTATATTCTCTCCTCGCTTCCCTGCAACAATCAGGGTTGGGTGGGCGGGCCACCACGTACACAATGATAAAGGCCTAGAGTGAAGAAATATAGCATTCCCACTCTTTCAAAATTCTTCAAATACCGTAACTCAACTTCGTACACATTATTCAAAAAACATGCCAATTCAAACTACCAAACCGCGACGCAAGTGTTTTGTAACCAAACTTTAAAATTTTTCCTCGTTTCCGTTTCACTCCAACTCCGGTAAAACTGTAGTTATATTGACTCCTACTGTCGTAAACTCCATCCGTCGTCTCATATAACCTTTGTTTGAATACACCCGCCTTCGGGATGTACAACACTTGACCGCAGTGAATAAACCATTAGCGTATTAACGTTTTATTCGTACATATTATGTCGCAGTGAATAAACCCTGAGGTTAAAAACAACTCGTACTGTACAGTTGAAACACAATAGCATTCACTCCTTGGTGACATTAAATAATTGACGCACACATAACGTACAAGGCACATTTATTGTTCACTTTTCCGCATTATCATCTGATAGTTTAACAGTCTGCTTCATTCATATAGTCTTATTGCTACATATCTAAGAAAGTTGTTAAAACAAACATCGCCTCTATTCATATTGACAACACACCTCATGGTGTATTTAATACATTCTTGACATACGTGTATTTAATACATTCTTGACGTGGAGAAATCCTCCTTACCTACGTTTTGCTTACTCCAATGATGTTCCTTTAAATGCTCTAGACGACTTCTTCTTCTGAGATGAAGTATGGTGAGCTCGTCCGACCAGCTCCTTCACAAGCTTGCTAGCACTCTTTTCGTCAATGTTCCGTCGATATTGGGTTGCCTATACATAAACGAGGGCGAGCATTACCTAACTAAGATGAGCTATATGTCCATATGTCATAGGAAACCTGGTTCAGAGTTATTTATGAACAAATACCAGGTAGTCTATGTTCCTTCTGTGTTTCAGAGTGGACAGGGAAAGCATTGTTAGCCTTGATCTGTAATCTATTTTGGGTACCCTGCTCTGAAAAGGATTCTACGCGAAAACGCTCTCTGAATGTTTTTTGAAGCGTTAATGTGTCCTGCAGATTGTGGGGATCAAGTTTTTTTTTCATTAGCAGAATTCATGAAGAAATTTTATTGGAGAATTATTTAGAATAGAAATAATGCTCTTCCTTCTTCATTATTATTGATCTTCTTTTGAACTTTCGAACAATGAAAAAAAGTTCATATTGTGAAATGTCGATAAAATAAAAATATAACTTCAAAAATTACCCAATTAAGGCTTCAAGAATTAACTATTCGAGACAAAAATTCAAGTTCAATTTTGTTTGTAAATTCCATTTGGAAGCGAAATATCGTGTATCAAAATGTCATAAAGCAAATTCTCACTTTAGCAAAAATTTGTGTAGCAAAAAGTCACTGCAGCAAAATTTCGTGTAGCAAAACCTCACTGTAGCTAAATGTCATGTAGCGAAATTTCGTGTGGCGAAATGTCATGATACCGTTCATATTAACATCGGAAAAAAGGGGGAAGAGAAGCATTTTTTGTAGTTTGAAAGATTCGGTTAACTAAACCGTGTAAAAACAATTATATTATGATGAATTCATTTAAACTTATGCGCTATTTTATTTATTTTTTACATGTTGTTCATATAATATACAATGATAGTACACAAACATCATGTGGGTTATAGTGATTCCAACAAGTTGGAAGATAATAAGCATTAAAGGAACAAACCAAACATTAGATCATAAACATTACAACTGAACACATGAACACATTGAGCGGAACAATATTATAAATACTAAACACTTAAATTTAATTCAGTAAACAGACGAGCAGATCTTATTGCGAATGAATTTATACGACAAATTGTTTTCGGGGCACGAAAATGTAATTTGAAGTTAGATCCACGTGTCGCGGATTGTCTTAAATTATAGAAATGGGGTTTTCTGTCTGAAAGAGTTGTTTTTCCCCCTATTAGTTTTAAAAGTAAACTCAAATCGTTCGATTCTCTTATGCTTTCCAATGAAAGAAGGCCTAATTTTTTGTTTCTAATTTGACTGTTTGGCATGTTTATGTAATCAGTACCAAAGCAGCGATAGAAAACTCGGCGAGTGAAAAAGTTTTGGACGTTTTCCAATTTTCTAATATCTTTAACGAAATGGGGGGAATAGACAGTGGTACAATGTTGAAGAATAGATTTGATATAAATGTTATAGGCATCAATGAGCACTTTCGTGCTCTTACTTTTGAGAACTTTTAGAATGAGATAGCATTTACGTTTGGCTTTCGATGCGATTATAGAGCAATGAGAAGAAAAGGTTAATCTATTATCTACAATGAAACCTAAATCACGGATCTCATGACAATATTCAAGGTTGGATCCGTTCAATGAGTAAGGATAACGAGGGGGTTGTTGTGGACCTATTCTTAAAACTTTACATTTGGGAAGAGATAACGGTAATTGCCAAGCTTTTGACCAATCAAGAACAGAATCTATAGCGTTTTACTTTCATATCGTCGGCGAAGACCTTTATTTTACAAGAAGAAGAGGAAATTTTAGAAACAATATCTGAAGTGAAAATGATGAAAAGTAATGGGCCGAGAACACTGCCCTGAGGGACTCCACTGCTCACAGTGAAGCTATCGGAAAGTGCGTCTCTAACCCTAACTTGATAGGTTCTGTTACTTAAGTATTCTTCTATCCAAGAAACTATCTTAATTGGAAATTGATATTCTTTCAGTTTATGGATAAGTTTAATATGAGAAACTTTATCAAAAGCCTTTTCAAAATCGAAGTAAATTATATCTGTAAATTTCTTCTTATCAATCTCTGATGTACATTCGTCTAGAAATAAGAGCATAAGTTGTTCTATGGATCTCTTGCGACGGAAGCCATACTGGTCATCATGAAGAATATCATTTCTTTTACAGTGATTATCAATTTCTTTAGATAAAATTTTTTCGAATATACGACAGAAGAGAGAAGTTATACTAATTGGGCGATAATTAGATGGGCTGTTGAAAGGGGGCTTCTTTTTGACTGGAGTCACTATAGAGTGTTTCCATCTTCGGGGGATCTGAGCCTTCTGATAGGAGTCGTTATATATGATTTCAAGAGGGATGGATAAAGGTACGGCAATCTTTTTTATAAAGAGCATGTTTAAATTATCTGGAGTACTACAAGAGGAGATTGGATACTTTTCAATTAGATCACAGATTTCATGACGTTTAAATAATGGTGTTTCTGGATCCAATATTGTTTTGATAGGAGAGGGTTCAAAAGGAGGAAGTATTCCATTATCTTTAGTAAAACATTTCTGAAATGTTCTAGCAAGAAGATTAGCTTTTTCTAAATCTTTAGTCATAGTAATACCAAGCTCATCTAGTAATATATCAACACCATTCTGCTTCTCTGTGGTGTTTGTTCTAATGAATTTGAAAAACAAGTTTTTGTTCTTGCTATTCACAATAAATTTTTCAAGGCTACCATTAAATTTATCTACATACTTCTTGCACTTTTTACTAGCTCTAACATATAACTCATAATCGGCAACAAGTTCACTAGAGAGGTATTTGTTCCACAAGTGAAAGCGTTTACGCTTAGCTCTTTCTATATGAGAGGGAAGAGGAGCGTGAGTTGATAGACTCACCTTCTCTAGAGGAGCAAATTCTGTCACACAACTGTCTAATACCAATAATAGCAATTCATACTTGCTATTGGTATCATCGCTTAGACTTAAAATGGAAGTCCATTCTAAGTTAGATATGAAACAGAGTAAAACTTCGTAGTTTATTTTATTGAACTTGAGTCTATAAGAATATAAGGGAAACTCATAGAATAAGGACAACTCAAATGTTATTGACTCGTGGTCAGAAGAACTAAAAGATGGGGTTACAAGTGAGTTTTTTACCACTTTGGGACTATTAGACAGGAGAAGATCAAGAATATTTATACCTCTTGTAGGTCTTTTTATGTACTGGGTCATGTACTCATAATATTTATACTGGTCGCTATCAGGTGGTACGGTCTCTTTAGCGCAGTTTTCCCATAAATGCACAACGATAATAACTTGGTTGGGTGAGTCTATTTAGAATGTGTTAATAAAAACAAGAAGTTCTTCTTGATTCTCCTAATTCTTTGGGTAAACCGTCTGCTGAAGTCGGGTATCCGTACTCGTGAAGAAAGTTGAGTTCTATCTATTCATGTGGACAATCTGATTGACTGGATTCTCCCGTGTAAAATGCCTTCTCTCGTTTAAAATTTCCGAGATAATTCAAGCATCCGTTAAAATTCTTTTTGTGAAAGCACGAACTTTTTTAATGCGAGAGAAAGTCGGTGATCAGGATTTAGACACCAGAAACACCAGAATTTGGAAAGAGAAAGAAAGAGAAAGTGATATAAATAGAATCACAGTTAGAGAGTGATCAAAATATGGTAAGAAATAGAATGTACGTCTTTCAAAATTCATACGTCTTCATCAAAAACACGGCGTTAACCATCTCTCAACCATTGGCAATACTATTCGACAGCTTTCTACTACAAGGAAGATGCCCAAGTTCTTGGCGCTCAGCTATCGTCAAACCCATCTACAAGCGAAAAAGTTGTCGCACTGACCCCGTAAACTATAGGCCAATCTGCATGACACCTTCCACCTCTAAGATCATGGAACGTATTCTTTGCGAAAACATACTGAAATATCTGAAGGAGAATTCACTACTCAGTCCCTGTCAATTCGGTTTCAGACCCCGCCATTCTTGCGAGCTAGCACTATTGGAGACTCAAGTGAAGTGGCACAGGAAACTGGACAACAAAGAGTTCATTAGCTGCGTATTGATAGACTTCTCACGTGCTTTTGACGCTGTTCCAATACCCCTTCTAATGGAGAAAGTATCAGCTTTCGGAATCAGAGGCTGTCTCGCAAAATTCATCGAATACTTCTTGCAGAACCGAAAACAGTTTGTCCGCGTTGGTGAGTGCGACTCACAATCATACCTGACCCTAACAGGAGTGCCTCAAGGCAGTTGCATAGGCCCGTTGCTCTTCCTGCTTTACATCAACGACCTTCCTGAATCGATCCCTGATGGCTGTTCAGTAACTATGTACGCGGACGATGTGAAGATCTCAACAGTGAACAATCCTCTTCTTCTACAACAAGCGATATCTGCTGTAGCTTCATGGTCTCGAGCTTGGGGACTAACCATATGACAGAAAAAACAGTGGTCATCCGTCTTGGGAACAAGCATCCTTCCTACTCGTTTTTCCTCGATAACGTTGTTCTACCAGAGTCGGATACCGTAAGGGATCTGGGCGTCACGTACTCTAGTAAGCTCTTATTCGGTAGCCACATAGAGAACATTTGTCAGAAAGCGAACTTTAAATGTGCGTTCATACTACGTACTTTCAAGTCAAAGAACCTCAACTTGTACAGAACGCTTTACACTACCTACGTTCGACCTCAATTGGAGTACTGCTCGGTTATTTGGAATCCTTGCTTCAAGAAAGACATAGAACTTGTGGAAAAAGTTCAAAGGTCTTTCACAAAACGTGTGTGTGCTAGAGCAGGTTTGTATTTGCAATATAAGGATCGTTTAAAGCAGTTGCATTTAACTTCCTTAGAGGAGCGACGTAAACAAGCTGACCTTGTAATGACTTTCAAAATAATCAAGAATAGGACGCCTCTTAGTCCTAAATCTATTTTCAATCTGCGAGCTCACCATTACAGTACTAGGTCCCATAGTTGGGCACTAAATGTCCCGCGTCTGAATACTGTTTCTCATTCTAATATGTTACCGGTACGAGTCTGTGACGCGTGGAATAATCTAAGTATCGATGTGCTCAAAACTGAATCAGTCCACCTGTTCAGGAAACTGATTTAACTGAATTACAATCTCTTTAATATATAGCTGTTTTATTAAAAAAACCAATCATCTTAACAGTTTTAAAATAAGTATTCAAAATTTTTCAACAAGCAGTACGCTCACTAAAGTCTTAAATGATATCTGAAAAGTTTATTGCTCAAGTGTACTGTCCAGCGATGACAAAAAGGCTCGTTATCATCATGGTCGCAATCAGCCTTCGACTGTGCTTCGTTTTATTTTTCTCACTTTAGTTATCAAAGTGACACGCTCGGGTCAACACCTTCAACCTGGATCCAATATCCCCTTACACCCAAACTTAACCCATTGCGATAAAGTATATATAATGTAAGAGCCAGAGAGAAATTAAAGTTCAGAAAAAAAGTTAACAGAGACAAGATCAAAAAGGGCGGTGTAAAAAGTGGAAATGAAAAGCGAACAAAGAGCCTAGCAGAAAAAAAAAGAGAAAAATGACTGGAAAAAAAATAAAGTCAAGAGAGGCAGGGAGACGGAAAACTCTAGACGTAGGATTGTAGACCAAGAAAAGTTATCGTTATTGTAGTTTTTCAGGGAAAGTGAATGTAGGATTCTCATGAAAGAATTTGGGAGAGTGTCGAAAAGATCTTTTCTATGAGTTTCCG
Organism: Allodiplogaster pararmata; assembly: GCA_964056735.1. Taxonomy (NCBI): domain Eukaryota; kingdom Metazoa; phylum Nematoda; class Chromadorea; order Rhabditida; family Diplogasteridae; genus Allodiplogaster; species Allodiplogaster pararmata. The sequence continues at coordinate 47,505,034 of OZ057403.1, forward strand.
CCAAGAGTTCGACTCAAAAAAAGCAAAAAATACATCTACAGATGAAAAAAAATTGTACATAGAAAAAGAAATAAGAGGCTCAAAACTAAAATGGATAGATTTTAGACACTTTGCTTTTGCTAGATGAAGACATTGAAGAGAGCGACTTGTTGTTTACACAATACGGGGATGAGAAGAAGAATGATGATGGGGTGGAAAAAACAGTCAATAGAAGACAATATTTGAAACAACTGAAAACTGCGAAAGACTTCCCAAGGGAGTTTTTTTATCCGCCTTAGACCTTTTTACCCCTTGTGTTTGTTAGCCAAGACGAGGTTTGAGAAGGCCAGAACTTCTCTTATCTTTCTTCGAAAACGAATAAAATGCTTTCGAAAAGGGACACATCGTTCAGGTTTTGTCCGAATATAATAGATATTCATATTCTTTTCCTTTTTTAGTTTTTCAAACATTCATATCTTTTTCTTCAGTTATACATATTCATATTCATATTCTCTCTTTTCTTTTTCACATTCTTCTCATTTTCAGTCTTCAAAGATGGTCGTTTTCTCTGCCTAACGTTCAGCTCCAGTAATATTAATGAGTCTTGGAGCCATGCAGTCCGTCTGGATGACTCATCTCATACTCGTCTGGTACTTGTTCAATGCAACAAATATTGAAGAAATTATCGACAGTGTTATTTGAATTTAAACACTGTCTTGCTGTGACACTCCCCATGTTAGCAGATGAGTCTTCACAACTCATCCTTTGGTGGATAAAGTAATTTGAATTTGAATATTGCGGATTGACATCAAAAGCCCGTTAGTCAGTCAAACTCGGTTCATGCAAGTAAAGGGTTATTACAAGACATGGAAAATAGCAATTTAGAAAACATGGACTTCAATCGAATCACTTAATATCGGTTTATAAATTCGTAGACCATTCAACTGGACCAAGCACCTCGGCTTTTTCTACACTTGAAGCTAGTGGAAGAACTCAGAACTTCAAAACTGTGGGAGTTTCAGAATTAAAGATTAGTTTCAGATTTGGTGATTATGATACGAACACATCAAATTGACTGATAATGAGATGCACAGTTGGATGCATATGAGGAACTCGTACATCCTCGATTAAAATACTGAAGAGGTAATCGAAAAAGATGGAGTGGCAATTTATTATATCATATTCGAGCAAAATACCTGGGATAAACTGACGTCAAGTTGAAAGAGGTGTCTTCTTTGTTCTTTGTTTTATGACATCAAGAATGGGAGGTTAAAAGTTGTTTTGAGAAGCATTCTGACGAGGTGAACGTAGTAGGCATATAGCATCTCACATCAGAAGCCACGCTTTGCAAAACGAGAAATTTGATGAAACGAGTAATAGAAAAAAATTGCATTTTTTTGGAAAATTGAGGATGAAGCACTTTTCTCGTATTATGTATTCGGAACTCCGATTCTCGTATTAAGTGTTTCGAGAATGATTAAAAATTTGAAGAGGTTTCGAGGATCTTCGTAATTCCTTTTGATCAAAATTTAACGGTCAAATAAACGGTAGAATATGTTTTTGAAAAAAACATTAAAGCAAAAACCACTTGCCTTTTTTTATATTACTATACTCGTTTTTGTAAGTCGCGCTTAACTGTTGTCTCCGTGTTTTAATTCAGCCGACATGAGTTCAGAAATTTTTATGTAGAGAAATGAAATAAGGCAACAAATGAAAATAATAGCGCAGTGACGGTGCTGGAGACGAATATAGAATCAATCAGCAAATAAACATGGATAGCTCGAAAATTTCTTAGCATTCCACTACTAGTGAATATGAAACACTTTCTCAAGCTTGTCCTTTTAACTTCTGCCTCAAACTCTTCATTTATTCAGTTTACATTTCACGTAATCAAATCGGAGGAACTGATCAAAAAATTTATAATTCAAAAACTGGATTAAACTATCTCCTAAACTTGAAATCAAATTTTATTCGTTTGCATTATGTTAGGAATCGACTGTGAAACATATATTTTTTCTATGTATATGTGAAACATATATGTGAAACATATGTCTATGTAGAATTTTGCAAGTTTTCAAAGTGTTTAGATGTCTGGACTTGAACGGTTATAAAATCGTTCACACTACTTACATCAGACCCCTCCTTGAATATTGAACTATTATCTTTTCCCCGAATTTCCGCAGTAATAATTCGAAAAGGTTGGAATACCCTCAAAGATTTTTCGCAAAAAAGAGCCTATTCTCGCTGTGGAAGTATTAGGTTGAGCAACCCCAACGTCTCGCTGAATTCAATTTGGATTCACTAATCGTTCGACCAATCCGTTTTGATTTATTGGTAGTTTTTCGTTTACTTTCTGTTAGAGCGGATTTCAGACATGTAAAAAAGAGCTGAAGTTAAGAAATGAAGCCAATCTACGCACTTCAGACCGAACCTCCAAATTAACTCTGATGAACTTTAAACGATACAATGATCCACATTCTTTCTTTTCTAGAGCAATTGCTTTATGGAATAAAGTTACAGATAATTTCAAAGAGATTCAAGATATCGAAGCATTCGGCAAGGTTCTAGAAGAGATCGACCTCTCGAATCTCATAACCCTACCGAACCTTCTGTTGTCAACAGCAAAATTGGAGACCAACGAAAATTGATTGTCTTATTTTTCCCCTTATTTCTTAGTTCCATATAAGTGGTGGCCTTACAAGCCACCGCATATATGGAATAGCTTCTGTGGAACTGCGGCAATAAAGAATTTCGAATATATCATTAGATCAAAAACTTTTTTATTTCCCTACAGTTTACAATAATTCGTTTGTTCTTCCAGAAAAACTTTTGTTTGCTGCTTTTCAAAAGAGTAATACAAACTGATAAAAAAATAATTAAATAAAAAAAGTTAATATATATGTACATTTTCCGTATAAAAAGTTAACTGTTTCAAATTCTGAAGGACGTTGGAACTGGGCAATGTTTCCGAAGCGACTTTTTACTTGTGAAAAACAGTTTTATATTTCACCTGTGTTTTGTAATTTTGAAGACAAATGTAAGAATAACGCACTATTTTTCAATGTAGGAACATCGCTTGTCAAGTTAAAAAAATGTTCTTGGTCATGCTTAAGTCAGCCCTCCAACCTTTGAGTAATTTTCCAAAAGCCTTAAACGGCGGATACCCTTGCACTGAACTTTGCTAGTTTATCATCCAGAGTTATATGTTATGTGTTTGTTATAAGTGTTTCTCGAAGCTGCACTGTGGGTTGAATCTATGCGTAAATCTATGCGCTATGTTATAAAAATGCTCTGATTGTCTGCATCTTTTCTTTTACATCACACGCTTTCGGTTCTATCTCAAAGGTCTGTCGTTCCCTCATGATTAGTCATTTTGATATATACGTTCTTTCTGCAGGTGGGGAGAAACAGCCTGGTATCATCCCGATGCAGCCGTTGCTTCTGCAAGTACCGTCTGTGTGACTTCATACTCGAGCTTCGATTCAGACCGGACGTGGAAACTCGTTGGTGGAGAGCGAAATATGCCCGGTCGCACTGCTTCCGGAGGCCCGTCTTCGATGCACGTTTCTTGCAGAACCAACTCGATGTGCTCGTGAGATCGATGGATGGGATCTATGAATTCATCCATTGAATTATACATTCATCTATAGATTCTATAGATTGAATCACTCAATCAATCATTCATTTATTCATTCCTTAAACCATTATTTGTCTTAGTCATTCACTCTTTCATTCATTTTTTACAAGTTTTCCAATAGCAAGCACAAAGGAAACTAGAATAAAGAGACTTTCTGTTAGTTTCGAGGCCTTCTGTCATAAGTCGATGCTTTTACAAGAAGAGCAGTGAACGTTTGTTGAATATACTAACTGCTGTATATAAAATTAAAGAATCATGAGCTTTTTGTCCTCCGTAATTTTTTCATGTTGGTAGTTTTTTTAAAAGTTACAACTGAAACTGGATAGTCTAAAATTTAAAAAAAAAACGTTTAAACATGTTTTTAATTTTCCGCAAATTTTACTTTCGTATTACATTTTTACATAAAAGCCTTTTTTAGAGCAAAAGTTCACTAAGACTTCTGGAAAAATTTCACGAAACTCTCTCTCCCGATTCCATCACACATCAAATCACAAAAAGCATGCTCCCGAACAAAACAAATTGATCAAACCACCGCACGGAAAAAAGCCGACTCGAACCCATGCAACCATCTCTCCTCTATCCGGGAGCGAGCGTGTTAACCATTACACCACGGTGACACATTGCTATTCCGTGCGATAGTGCTTATTAAAGGCTCAATTGCCTCATTCTCTTAGTCACGCATGCTCATGAAGCGAAAGCGTCGTGAATGGAGCATAACTCCAGATTTCACAATTAAGACAGAAGAGAGGTCGAAGATGGATGATAAATCTTCAAATGCTCAGTTATACAGTTTTAAGGCAGTGACGCCTGGTAGAGAAGACAAATTGATCAAACCACCGCACGGAAAAAAAGATAGTCACCGGGGGGACTCGAACCCATGCAACCATCTCTCCTCTATCCGGGAGCGAGCGTGTTAACCATAACACCACGGTGACACATTGCTATTCCGTGCGATAGTGGTTATTAAAGGCTCAATTGCCAATTTGTCTTCTCTACCAGGCGTCACTGCCTTAAAACTGTGTAACTGAGCATTTGAAGATTTATCATCCATCTTCGACCTCTCTTCTGTCTTAATTGTGAAATCTGGAGTTATGCTCCATTCACGACGCTTTCGCTTCATGAGCATGCGTGACTAAGAGAACGAGGCAATTGAGCCTTTAATAAGCACTATCGCACGGAATAGCAATGTGTCACCGTGGTGTAATGGTTAACACGCTCGCTCCCAGATAGAGGAGAGATGGTTGCATGGGTTCGAGTCCCCCCGGTGACTAGCTTTTTTCCGTGCGGTGGTTCGATCAATTTGTCTTCTCTACCAGGCTTCCCTGCCTTAGAACTGTGTAACTGAGCATTTGAAGATTTACCCGAACAAAACACTAATAAGGTTCGAGATCGGTAAGCGAAAGATGTATTGGTTCAGACTATGAACGACTCACTCATCTGAAGTTTGATCTGAGGACCAGTAGATGTCATCACCAAAAGTAAAGGCAAAAAAAAGCCTCGATCACTTTCCCGATGCTTTTAACGAGAGAAGAACAAGAGGAAAAGCTGAGAGCTGTGCTATCTGGAAAGGTTACGAGCAATTAACAGAAACGGAGTCGATAACATCAAATTGAGAACGACTTTCAATAAATTTAGAATCCCTGTTTCGAGCTTTCTTCCGAACAAGAATTTAATGATGTTCCCATGAATTACGATTAGCATAATTAACATGAAAACTAGCAAAAAAAATCAAATAAATGTTAAAAATTAGGGAGATGACAGACTTTTGGGGTCTGAACCGGGACATTACAAGTTTTTAGAAAATTACAAAACCCGAATGCCATAACTTTTTTCTCATGACAGGTAGAGAAACTATATTGTCCAGGCCTGAAGCAAAAAAAGGAGACTATTCTCATGGAGACCCATTCGAAGAACAACAAGTAAGTTTTCTGAACTTCTACCAAAGACAGAAAGCGGTCGGTTGAGGTTGAGAAACACGCCAGCGAGCACACGGAAGGCTGTGCCATTGCGTAGATTCCAAATTAGGATGCGAGCAATTTGCTTCAAGTACATAAACCAATCCCGTCTCCCAATGAAATACGAAAAAAAGTAATCAAAGTAATGACGTGCCGGAACGAAAGAATCGAGAAAAGTGTTTGATAAAGAAGTAAGATATTCGTATAACGATAAAGACGAGAGGTAAAGTGATACAGAGAGGTGAACAAATGGAGTCACGAGAAATGAAACAAAGCGTTAAACAAATAAGGATAGAGATAGAAAAGGATGAAAAAGAAAAAGGAGAGCGTTAAAAAAAGAGATTTTTTCAAATAAAGCGAAAGGAAAGGAACAAATGAAACAAATGAAAATTCAAGCGTAGTAGATAGATACTATGCTGCGGGAATCAGTGAGGACCCCGAAGAAGGCAGAGCTGTTCGGTTTCCTTTCAAGCCTTTCTCTCTCTATCTATGTATCTATCTATCTATCTATCTATCTATCTATCTATCTATCTATCTATCTATCTATCTATCTATCTATCTATCTATCTATCTATCTATCTATCTATCTATCTATCTATCTATCTATCTATCTATCTATCTATCTATCTATCTATCTATCTATCTATCTATCTATCTATCTATCTATCTATCTATCTATCTATCTATCTATCTATCTATCTATCTATCTATCTATCTATCTATCTATCTATCTATCTATCTATCTATCTATCTATCTATCTATCTATCTATCTATCTATCTATCTATCTATCTATCTATCTATCTATCTATCTATCTATCTATCTATCTATCTATCTATCTATCTATCTATCTATCTATCTATCTATCTATCTATCCACCTCTCTCTCTATCTATATATTTATCTATCCATCTCTCTCTCTCTCTCTCTCTCTCTCTCTCTCTCTCTCTCTCTCTCTCTCTCTCTCTCTCTCTCTCTCTCTCTCTCTCTCTCTCTCGCTCTCTCTCGTGAGCCCTCTCCAAGATAGAAGATGAGACTCCGCCCACCGCACTTGAGCTTCCTCCTGCAGTATTTCACACATTTCTGACACCATGCCTTCAACTTCAAAAGTCAGACGTCATGTTGAACTTACTTCCCTGGATATTTTCAGCTGTATCCTTTGACTTCTTTTTTTGCTGCACTTTTGGGGCTGCGCTCATTTCCTGTCTCTATCTTTTTTCAGCTTCTTGCTCTTTAAATTTCCTTATCTCTTTTTTCGTTGTCTTCTTCGTTCCGTTCCTTCATCTGACTCATTCAACCTTTTCATTTTTTTTCTTTCTCTCTCTGTCTCTCTCTTTCGACTCCTTTCTGCTTCTCGGTCTTCTGAAACGTATTTATCTGCACCTCGGAAGACCCTATTGGCATGTCCAACAGGCGATCTGAGATAGAGACATCTACGGGAAGTCTTCACATGACAACCACGGGACATACAAGATAAAAGAATCACAAAAAAGAGACGAATACAAATAAAGGGATTGAGCAGAAGATTACAGAAGATTACAAAAGAATGAAAAGTTCAAATTTTTTCTGTATTTTGTGCCCTGAAAACGGACAGTTGTTTTTAGTTCTCATTTTCATTTTCAGTTCGAGAAGGAAGTCTCTAGCAGAAGTAGAAAACATTGAAACTTTCCGAATTTAGTCAGGACTTTTTGTTGGAACGACACATATTATATTACTCCCCTGATTAACTTTTAATAATACATGAAAAAAGAAAAAGAGAACGCTTAAAAAAAGAAAGAAAGAGAGGTAAAAAAGAGAAAAACAGCTAGAGATTGGAAAGAAGGTGAGGCAGAAAGATTGTTCTGATAACAATGAGATGAGAGATTAAAATTAACTTAAACTTGAGGGTGCAAAAATTGAAGACGTCTTTGCTCTCTTTCTCAATGCTAAAGACTACTGATTTGGTTTCTCCTTCTCTTAACTTGCTTTGGTGTTGGATAGCTGATAAGAACAAAAGACTTTAGTATTGACATACATAGTCATTGGTTTATGACTACCATTACTTTTCGTATCGTTGTCCGTCACGGCAAATCTTCTTTAATTCGGCGGGTTTTTCCTTTCTTGTTTTCGGATAAGAAACACTTTGTCAATTAAAATACTGCATTGGAATTTCTTTACCTGTTTCAGATAACATATGAAGAGTACATTGAGATGAAAGAGCAGGATACGATCTTATATGAAGGCGGAGCTTCAACATCGATGCTGAAATGCAGAGCTCTGCAACTTCTTCGTCTAATGAGGAGGAATTCGAATCTGAAAGTCAACTAAAAATCGAAAAGGTAAAACTCGAAGTTCTCGACTTCTTTCGCCTAATTTTATATGAACAAACTAAACTAACAAAGCTTGAATCATTTGTTGAAGAATTGTCTCGTCGTTAACGGCGTCCTACATGATGTGAAAGACTTGTGCTACAACGAATTCCGCCTACTAGCGAAGCAGCACGTCAGGACTGCAAAGGACATCACCAATCTTCTCCGGAAGCAGACCAGCTCCGAGGACACGAAGACACGCTCCTTCTGGAGCACACAATTCTTCCTCCGTTTTTTGTAATGTGAGGCAGACTGACCCGGCCAGTCTGTCTCAATCTCTACTTCTACAAGCCGGAGACATCGAACGCAACCCCGGACCTCCCACCACCTGGCTCTGCTCTACTTGCCGAAAGACAGCGAAAACGAACTGCATCCAGTGCTCGCTCTGCTCCGAGTGGACACACATCAAAGCGAAGTGCAGCGGTATCCCATCGCTCAAGGACTACGTCCCGGCAACCTACCGATGCCCGCCATGTCAGACCCGCCAAGACACACCCTCGCCGTCTGAAGACGCAGCTTTCGCTCCAATCACTCGACACAGGCGCAAAGACAACAAAAACCTGAGACTGCTACAATACAACTGTAACGGGATAAATAGCAAGACAACAGAAATCCTCGATCTTCTAACCCGCCTGAAGATCGACGTATTCCTGATACAAGAAACGAAGCTGACGGAGCGCGAAAACTCCTTCATTCCCCGGATACTCCATTGCTAGAAAAGACCGCGGAATCGACACAGGCGGCGGCCTACTCACAGGCATCACCCATTCTCTGAACTTCTCCGTCGTCCCGTCTCTCACATATCCTCACCTGGAATCACTGACTGTTCGCATCTCGGACAACAACGGCCTCTCTCTGGACATCACTAATGTCTACATTCCTCCGATGAGCTCCTGCAACACAGGCTACCACCCGGATCTATCCCCCCTTCTACGCAACCGCGAGAATTCCATCATACTAGGCGACCTCAACGCCCACGACTCCAGCTGGTACTCTCACTCGACAGACAACAGAGGAAACGTCATCTCCAGTGCTATCGACGACTCGGAACACGCCACTCTCAACCGTGACATGCCCACACGAGTTCCCTCAAACGGCCGCCCTTCCTCGCCAGACATTTCCATCTGCTTTCAGGATCTCCTCCAAAAAGCGTCATGAAAAACCATCACTGAAGGCAGCTCCGATCATCTTCCGACAATCATCGAACTAGAAGGCAGCAATTTCAACCACACTCACAGAAACGCAACCTTCACAAATTACCGGAAAGCGGATTGGAAAGCGTTCCAGCAACACGTTGAAGAAAGCCTGTACAAAACTCCTCTCCCCAATCTACCAGTCGTTCAAGCATAACCCTTCCGAAGAATCCTTGTATCAGCTGCAGCAAAAACAATGCCACGCGGCCGAATAAAAAATGATGATAGAAAAAAAAAAGATGATAGAATAAATGAATAAAAAATGATAGAATAAATGATAGAATGATAGAATGATAGAATAAAATGATAGAATAAAAATGATAGAATAAAAAATTAAAAATGATAGAATGGGTGATAGAATAAAAAAGAGATGATCTAAAGACAGAGATACGAGAATGGATGCATCAACGCGACACACTCAGAAAATCGAATCTGACAAGCGACCTTCTGAACGATCTCAACACGAACATAAGGAGAGCTACCGAAAAAAACAAACGAGACATCTGGCGCGCACTGACGGAGTCCTTCGATCCAAAGAAAGATGTCAACAAGCTTTGGAAGACCATCAAGATCCTCAACAAAAAGAAAGACCACCGCCGAACTGCGCGATAACCTTCAGAAATGAGACGATCACGACCGCCTCCGATATCGCGAACCGCTTCAACAAAGCCTACACTTGCCCATTCTAGTATACAACCTCAAAGGAAAACAGGAAGACTATGAGACAAATACACCGCCTGTCCGCAGATGACTTCGAGGACTTTACTACCACAGACGTAGCAGCCGCCATCAAATCCACGAAGAAGTCCACCGCGCTTGGTCCAGATGGCATCGCTCCTATAATTCTCCACCATTTAGATCCCAAAGGAATCAGCGCCCTGACTTCCCTCATCAAAAGCTCCCTACGCACAGGCAGGATCCCAATGATATGGAAATCGTCGATCATACTACCACTCCTGAAAGCAGGCAAACCAGCATCCAAAGGCTCCAGCTGCCGTCCGATATCTCTACTCTCGCCCGTCGCCGAAGTGATTGAACGGCTAATACTCGGCTCCCTACAGAGGCACATTCCCCCGGCAGACCACCAACATGCTTCACGGCAAGACGCTCTACAACCTCAGCCCTCGTAACTCTCTCGCAGAGCATCGCAGACGGTTTAAACAGAAACGTCCCGCATGTCGAACGGTTCTCATGGCAATCGATTTGTCCAAGGCATTCGAAAGTATCGACAGCGTCAAGCTAATCGACCTCATCGAGACAACAGACGCGCCGAACTACATTAAAAAATGGCTCGCCTCTTACCTTAGAGGAAGAACAAGACGCACAAGCTTCCGCGACTCGCTATCAAGTTCCAGACTCATCAGAAACGGAGTCCCACAAGGCAGCGCCCTTTCGCCCACGCTTTTCAACCTTTACCTCAGCGATCTTCCCACCCACACGAACGTCATCTCGTATGCTGACGACTTCACGATCTGGGCGTCAGATATCAACGGGCATGAATTATTGGTCCACCATTTAAATAGAAGTGTCACCAAATAAAATAGTAACGTCCACCAAATAAAATAGTAACGTCCACCAAATAAAATAGTAACGTCCACCAAATAAAATAGTAACGTCCACCAAATTTTGTGGGCACGTCCACCAAATATTTTTTTTGTGAACTTCACCACGGCATTTTTTTCTCACCTAACACCAACCTTTATGGTTCTTTCCACCAAATTAAAAGTCCACCAATTTTTTTTCGTGAAGTTCACCACCGCATTTTTTTCTCACTTGACACCAAAGGTTACTTTTTCTGCTCTCTCAGTGAGTTGTTTCTGATGGTTTTTTTGTAGTGGAGGGAAAAAATTATTTTTACATTAAAAACGCTTAGGCTTAGGAAAAAGTTAGCTCTAATCTACTTTAGCCGTCCAAAGATTTTTTTCTCAGAAAGAGATTTTATTCATGAAAACTCCCTTCCCCCTTTCTCCTTAGGGACCCCCTTCCTCCCTTTAGGGCTTTGGGGGTGACTGAAACTGCAGTTGAGCCCAAAATTTTTTTTGTAAAAAAATGAGAAAAAAAAATTTGTGAACAATTTTTTTTGCAAGAACCAGACAGAGTCCTTGATGCTTAAAATGAACATCCATGAAGAAAAAAATTGAAATCGAAGCGTTTAAAGCCCACGAGCGCTGCCACTTAAACTGCCTAGGTGCCTATTTTTAAATTATATCTGAAACAAAACATTCAACAGAATGACCTAAATAAAACATTCAACAAAAAAACACTCATAAAAAACTTTACTCCCGCGAAAATCACCTCCACTACAAAAAAACCATCAAAAACAACTCACTGAGAGAGCAGAAAAAGTAACCTTTGGTGTCAGGTGAGAAAAAAATGCTGTGGTGAATTTCACGAAAAAAATTGGTGGACTTTTAATTTGGTGGAAAAAACCATACAGATTGGTGTCAGGTGAGAAAAAAATGCCGTGGTGAAGTTCACAAGGAAAAAAATTTTGGTGGACGTTACTATTTTATTTGGTGGACGTTACTATTTTATTTGGTGGACGTTACTATTTTATTTGGTGGACGTTACTATTTTATGTGGTGGACGTTACTTTTTTATTTGGTGGACGTTACTATTTTATTTGGTGACACTTCTATTTAAATGGTGGACCAATAATTTTTCCCCGATATCAACATCAACTTCTTCTTCTTAGCGTTGTCCCGCGCCGGCCGAGGTCGGAGTAGGGTCCGCTGTACGGCTTCTAGCTCTCCAGAAACATTTGTCCGTTGCGTCTTCCGAGTGGAGTCTTGCAAGGCGCAGGTCTTGGTTGAGCGTATCCATATATCTTGTCTTCGGTTTGCCTCGCGGGCGTTTGCCTGGTACTTCCATGTCAAGGGCGTGTCTTGCGATGTTGGTCGCGTCTCTTCGCATCACGTGTCCATACCACCTAACTCTCCCTTCTCGCATCTTGTCTTGTATTGGGGCAACGCCGAGTCTCCCTCTCACAATCGTGTTACGCACACAATCTAGGCGAGTCAGTCCTAGTGTCCAGCGTAACATTTTCATCTCATTCGTGTGGATAATGTTCTCGGTTATACGCGTTGTAGGCCAGGTCTCCGTCGAATAGAGAAGCACGGGACGGATTGCTGTTTCATACATCTTTCCGCGTATGCAAGCTGTGATATTCCTATCACAGAGGACACCTGTAGCTTCTCTCCATTTCATCCAAGCTGCATTTACTCTTTGGCGTGCCGCTGCATTTGTTGACGTGTCTGAGGAGATGACAGAACCAAGGTACTTGAATTCGGAGTTCTTCGGGAGCGGTTCACCGCTGATGTGAACAGTTCCCGTCGTTTGCACTCCGATTTCCTGGTACTCGGTCTTCTTGATGTTGAGGCGTAAGCCATGCCTACTAAGAGCGTCATTCCATTCTTGGGTGCGTTTCTCGATTTCGGCACGTGTAGGAGCAGCAAGGAGAATTTCGTCGGCGTATGCGATGGTTGACGGAGCCGGAGTCAGTAGAGGACGCGTGACGGTATCCATAACCAAAATGAAGAGAAGGGGAGACAAAGCACTCCCTTGGTGCACTCCAACGTTTACTGCGAATGGCTCTGTGATGCCGACCGGAGTTCTGACAGTACTCTTTGAATCATCGTACATCGCCATTGTCCATCGAATGTACTCTTCAGGAACCTGATGATCGCGCAATGCATATGAAATAAGATCATGGGGGACTCTGTCGAACGCCTTTTCCAAATCGAGGTAGGTCAGATGGAGAGGTGATCTTTTCTCTGCGTGCTTCTCGACGAGTAAACGGAGTGCAAATATTGCATCTGTTGTGCCTCTTCCGTTCACGAACTCGCATTGCTGAGCTGGAATATCGACGATATCTCGTATGCGTGAATCCAGTATCCTCTCAAATATCTTCATAGTGTGGTTGAGAAGACGTATTGGAAGGTAGTTGCTGCACACTCTGGCATCGCCTTTTCCTTTGAAGACTGGAACGGTCGTGGAGTAGCGCCAGTTATGTGGGATTTGGCCTTGCTTTACGATGGTGTTGAACAGGTGCACGAGATGTGCTAGTCCAACATCACCCGCAAGTTTCCAGGCTTCGGTGGCTATGTCGTCCGGTCCAGCCGCTTTCCCAGTCTTCATCTTAGAGAGTGCCTTCTTCACTTCCTCGGCCGTGATGGTTGGCACGGGTCCTTGTATGGTGTAAAGTAGTTCGCGGATTAGTTTCACGCTTTGACTTGGAATGTCGAACACAAACAGAGTTTTTAGATGCCGATATTTATTTCACAAGGAGCACCAAATAACAACTTCAACGCAGAGAAGCACAACAATTCTTCAATCGATTACACCAGGCCCGTTAGCGGGCTAAACAGCTCCTTTTAGACACTCGAGTCACCCTACGAGCTCGTAGAACCCGTAGAACAACTGGAGCTGTAACGGACGCAGCCCCTAGAGACTCACGCCGCTACTGTCTTCTCACAAAATCACAACAAAACCAATCCAAACGACTTGCTCCCAGAGCAACACAACACTCGACTCACTTAGAACTCCACTGCTCAATTAGTAGAGAAACTGTATATAGAAAAAACGAGCAACCTATATAGACCGGGTTTACACAAACTCTTTTCGCAGCGAGGAAAGAGTAGTTAAGTGAATAAAATCATGTTTTTACACGCTTTCCTTCTCCTTAGAACTTTGGTCAATCGTTTTAACACTTTTGAAAGTTTTTGTTTACTATAATACTAACATTTAATACTAACAATCATAATTAACAGATAATTAACGTCCGACCGTGACATCCCCGGCCCCTCAGAATCGACGTCCACGGCGATTGTCGATCGACGTCCACGGCGATCCACGGCGATTGTACGGGCTGTAGAAGTGGCCTGACTGCGCTCCTCGCCCGCGGTAGCCTCCAGTCGCTCTTCGGTCTTCGTTGAAGAAACTATTCCTCGTCTTCGGTCCCGCTTCTTCTTTCTTTCCTCTCGTGTCTTCCTTGCTCTCGTCTTCCTTGCGCTCTCTCATGGGGCTCGAGTTGATCTGCCACCCCGTGTACTCCGCCATAGCCACGATGAAGCGCCACAGGTCTGCGACTTTGAACTCCTCCTTTTTTGGCTTGAGTCCGTTGATGTAGAGTATGGGGTGCAGACCTTGCTTCGCCTCCAGCTTCACACATTTACCTCCCCCGATGTTTCCTTCTAGAGCTTCGAGCGCGTGCTCTACTCCTTCATATTCCTCCTTCTTCAGCTCCAAGTATGGCATCGATGGGCAGATCACTAGCGGGGCTTCGCCGATCTTCTCTTTAACTCGCTGGCAAGCTGTCTGGAGCATCCATACCTCCGGCTGCCATTCGCTCCCCTCTGCCCATGGCATCATCGCTATCACTCCTTCGAGATCTTCTTTGTTCTCGCTCTCCATTTTTCTTAGTCCTTCTTCCATCGCTCCAGGTTCATCAGTTGGGATGACTCTGATTCCTTGGTACTTTTTCAGGAAAGTGCATGCCGTGGTGAACGTCAACACAACGATGCTCGGTTGTCTGCAATTAGCCACCATTCTTTTTCGCCCTCTTCTTTTCTCTGTTTCTACTCTCTCGTTGGATAAACCTGGTCTCACGACTTTCAATTGATCAAATGGGATCCTCAACTCTTTTTGTCCATTTATCTCTTTAAGCGCTGCTGAGTTTTTACTCACTTCTATCCCTCGGTATGGTCCCTCCCACTCGCTAATCAATTTTGGGAATGCACTGTTTCTTCTCTCTGTCGGAACGTTCACAAAAACTCTATTGCCGATTTCCGGTAGTTTTTTTCTGTCCACATGATTCCTCTCATCATATTCCTTTTTCATCCTTTCTCTTTCGCCTTTGGCTTTCTCTCTTACTTCTTCCCATATTATTTTCAAATTTCCTATCAGAGTTCTCTTGTAGTCATCCAATTCCTCATATTTCGACTCTTTCAATTTACCCAATTTTTCTCCAAACGGTTTCGGGTCTCTCCCGTACATTATAAAATATGGACTTTCTCCTGTTGTCGCATGAGGAGTTATGTTGTACGCGCAGACCGCGAATGGCACCGTTTCATCCCATTTCTCTATCTCTTTAACCTTTTTCTGCAGTAGCCGTATGATTGTTTGGTTGAATCTCTCGGTTAACCCATTTTCTCTCGGGTTGTATCCTTTAGTGAGAATGTGGTCTACTTCCAATAACTTTGTAATCTCTGAAATTACTCTGTTCACGAACTCTGTTCCTTGATCAGTTAGAATCGTCTTTGGAAGCCACCCCATTTCAGCTACCCATTTCGATACGAACGCCATTGCTACCGATCTTGCACTCTTATCTTCTAGAGGAATCGCTGCACCGTACTTGCTGAACGAATCGATTATTGTGAGCAAGTATCTGTTTCCTGACTCTGCCGTGCCTATTTCCAGCAAATCCATTCCTACAATTTCCAATGGTTCTGACGTTTCAATTGGCTTCAGCGGGGGTATCATTTTTTCGACCGGGTTGAATAGTGCGCACTCTTTACATTTTCTCACGTACTCTTCAACGCTTCTTTTCATGTTTTCCCAGTAGAACTCTTTAAGCTTTTTCACCGTTTTTGCGATTCCCCAATGTCCTCCTAGTTTTCCGTCGTGGGTTTCCTTGATAGTCTCCTCTCTCAACTTTTCTGGCACATACCACCTTTTTCCTCCTTTTGAACATTCCGCTACTAGTAACTCTTCAGGTGAGAGCGACCACCTTATTCCCTTTTCTCTTATCATTCCTCCTACCGTTTCCTTCAGTCTTACAATCCACTGCTTCGCAAACTCATCTTGCTCGGTCGCTCTTTTCCATTTTTCTTTCACATTTTCCAACCCTACTCGATTCATGACTCTTTCGATCTCGGTCTTTTCATCACTTTCTTCGCTTTCCACTCTTTCGATCAACTCACATCTGCTTAATGCATCCGCCACCTTGTTCGCGCTTCCTTTTACGTATTCTATTATCACGTCGTAACACTGTAGCTCTAATGCCCATCTCATCACTCTCGCCGAAATATTTGTGCTATTGAATAGGGCTCTGAGTGGTTGGTGGTCTGTTCGCACGTGAACCCTCGTTCCTAGGTAGAAACTCTTGAACTTTCGCAGCGCAAACATGACTGCTAAGGCTTCTGAGTCTGTCACGTGGTAGTTACGCTCGGCCGGGGAACACACCTTTGACGCGAAATAGATTGGGTGCAGGTACCCATCTTCACCTTCTTGGCAAAGGACTGCTCCTACTGCGATTTTGCTTGCATCACAATAAATTGTGAATGGTCTCTCCCCGCTTCTCGCTGCTTCTATGTCTGGTTGCGCTAGTATGGGTGTGCTTGCCAGTCTCTCTTTCATTTCAACAAACGCTCTTTCTTCCTTATCTCCCCATTCCCACATTTTTTTTCTCTGACGTCAGCTTAGTCAGTGGCGAAATTTTTTCAGCAAACCCATAGATGAACTTCCGATAATATGACGCCATTCCAATGAACTGTCGCAATTCTTTCACGTTTCGAGGAGCTTTTTGAGAAACAATCTTTTCTACCTTCGCCTTATCAACTCTCAAACCCTCCTTTTCTACTACATGCCCCAGGTATTCTACCTTATCCTGGGCCAACACACTCTTCTGGGCCTTAATTTTCAGGTTGTGCTTTCTGAAAGCTTCGAAGACTTTCCTCATTTCTTTTTCATGATTTTCTTCATCTTCTGTGGCGATCATGACATCATCTAAGTAGACTTTCACTGAGTCTCCCAGAATCCCTAGCAACACCTTGTTCATCAGTCTTTGAAAAACTGCTGGAGAAGTGGCTAATCCAAACGGCATGACATTGTATTCGTAGAGGCCGCCCATAGTCGCAAAGGCCGATTTCTCTTTTGCTTCTTCTGCTAGTGGGACTTGCCAGTAACCCGCCACTAAGTCAATGGTAGAAAACCATTTCTTTCCTTTCAGAGATTGTAGTGTTTGGTCAATCGATGGTAACGGGAAAACATCCTTCTTCGTGATCTCATTTAGCTTCCGATAGTCTACGCACAGTCGGAGGGTATTGTCTTTTTTTTTGCAATTACCAACGGAGATGACCATGGTGAGCTGCTGAGATAGCAGCGTTTTTGAGCATCTCTCCCAGCTTGTTTCTTACTTCCTTTTGAAGTCCTAGCGGCACTGGTCGGGCTTTTTGACTAATCGGTGCATGCATACCGGTGTCTATGTTATGCTCCACCAGTGAGGTTCGACCCATTTCCTCTCATTTAGCTTCCGATAGTCTACGCACAGATCTCATTTAGCTTCCGATAGTCTACGCACAGTCGGAGGGTATTGTCTTTTTTTTTGCAATTACCAACGGAGATGACCATGGTGAGCTGCTGAGATAGCAGCGTTTTTGAGCATCTCTCCCAGCTTGTTTCTTACTTCCTTTTGAAGTCCTAGCGGCACTGGTCGGGCTTTTTGACTAATCGGTGCATGCATACCGGTGTCTATGTTATGCTCCACCAGTGAGGTTCGACCCATTTCCTCATCACTTAGCGCAAACACGTCTTGGTATTCCTTCACCAGTTCTCTACATTTATCAATTTTCATCTCTGCCCGCTCTTCTATGACTTTCAATACTTCTCGACCTCTTTCTTCGTTTCTGTGATTCTGTTCGACTCCGGTTCTCTCCACCATTTGAACGCTTTTCCACAGTGGCTCACTCCATTCTCCCACACTCTCATTTTTCCTTAATACTAGCGGTTCTCGAGTCTCGTTTGCCACTCTTACTTTCCATTCACCGTTTTTCTCTTGTATCAATCCAGAGTCAATACCATCTTTTTCGGCCCACAACATCATTATATCGCTGTCTGTATCTGGCTCATTCACACTAACTTCCGCTTCTTCTCCCGGAGAAATGCATATTCTTTTGTTCACTTTAGCGGTTTTGACCTTTTGCTCTCGTTCTCTCCATTTTTCCCATGTTTCGCAAGCGTTTTGACCGAGTAAAATGAAGTTTTCTTCCGACTCGACGATGAACGCGCCTATTTTTGTCTCTTGGACTCCCTCCAATTTTAGCGTTATCTCTGTTTTGGCGATCACTGGAATTTCTCTGCCCACTGCATCAACAAATTTTTCGCTGGAACTCATTCTCTCAGGTTTTTCTCTACTTTCACTTTCGATTCTCTCCATCACCTGATCCGGTATAATCGTGCTTTCTGCTCCCGAGTCAATTAGTACTGTGCAATTCACCGTATTCACCTTTGCCTGGGTTTTCCAAAGGGTTCCAAAATAAGAAACGCTTTCTACCTTTCTTCTCTCCTCTTCTTTTTTTCTGGCTCTTTTGAGTTTATCATTCTCGCTCCCATTCTCTGATTTGGACAATAGTAACTGAGGTGTCCTTCTCTCTGGCATTTATAGCACTTCACTCCGTTTCTTCCGTCCCTCTCTTCTCTTATTTCTCCCGGCCTTCTCTGATTCTCATTATTGGAATTTCTCGACACAAAGGGAGTAGCGTTTGGGTTTAGCGGATTCGTGACATTACCCGCTGCGCTTCTCTGCTCAAAATTTCTTCTGGAGTTCCCATTGTTCACCGGTGTTTCCTCTCTCCTTCCGTAATTCATTCTCCTCTGCTCACCCCATCTCCCTCTTGGCCTACCCGAATCATATCTTGGGCGCTCTCTTCTCTTTTCCAACGTTTCGAGCCTTATTGCTTCTTCTCTCACTTTCTCGTACTCTTCTCCTTTTTTCGCCTTGTCCAGGACTTCGAAAAGCGCTCGTTGATGTTCAAAACTTGACAGCGCATTCACTAACTTTCCCGCTAGAATCTCAGAACAAGGTGCGTCACTATATGCTCTTCGCGCCAGTGATTCCAAATGTGTGCAAAAGTTTATGACCGACTCCGAATCTTGCTTTCTTATTCTATCAAGTTGCCTTTGTGCATCATATTTCAGTACTGTTTCGTCGCCTTTGTATCTCTCTTCCATCTTTCTCACAATACCGATGTAGTCACCAAATTTAATCGAATTCGGCAAGGTTTCATAAACTTTCTCCGCTTCTCCAACTAGATGAGAAGTCATCAGTCCAATCAGTTTCTCTTCACTCACACACTCAGCATACTTTCTTTCCAATTTGTCTATGAACTGTCTGAACGCCTTAACTCCTCCTTTACCTGAGAACTCCGGGACCACGGGCATAGCAAGTGAGGTAAAAATGGTCTTCAGTTCCCCATCATTTCTATCGTCCAGCCTTGTTTCTCTCGGTCTCTCGCTTTCTTTCCTTTCAACATTACCTCCTCTCATTTCAACGCGTTCATAAACCCGCTGCTCTGCTTCGCTTTCACTCCCCTCTGACCTTTTCTCTGGCATCAGCTCTCGGGCTTGCGGTCCTTTCGCTCTTCTCTCGTTTCTCGGTGAGCTCTGCAATCTTTCGGTAAACACTTCCTCTCCATGTTCGCGTCCCCATAAAATTTGACTTTCTTGTTCTTCGCTTACTTTCTTGAAACTTTCGGTATTGAAACCTTTCAGTCTGACGTCTTGCGCACTCTGCAGGTCTTCTCTGAGCCGTTCCATGGCCCCTTTCATTTCTCCCATGATGAGGCCGACTAGATCGGTTTGGTCTCCCTCCTTCACTTTTTCTCGCAAGTCCTGCAGTGTTGCGATCATCTCTTTTTCCATTCTTTCAGCAATTTTATTTTTTTTCAGAAACAATCATTCGAGCTTTTTGGACAATTTCTCTCGATCCTTCTAACATTTGTTTTTTTGAAAATCGACAATTGTTGATTTCAAGCTCTTGCGTTTTCAAAATTTCTTCCATCTCCTGTATAAGTCTGACCTGATGCTGTTCCTGTCCTCTTTCGTCCAGCTCCATATCTTTCATTTCTTCCTCGATGCTCATTTGCTTTTCAGAAACTGCAACAATTTGTTAGATTGCACAATTTACTGAGTAAGCACCGGTTCGGCCCCCATGTAAAGTAGTTCGCGGATTAGTTTCACGCTTTGACTTGGAATGTCGAACACAAACAGAGTTTTTAGATGCCGATATTTATTTCACAAGGAGCACCAAATAACAACTTCAACGCAGAGAAGCACAACAATTCTTCAATCGATTACACCAGGCCCGTTAGCGGGCTAAACAGCTCCTTTTAGACACTCGAGTCTCCCTACGAGCTCGTAGAACCCGTAGAACAACTGGAGCTGTAACGGACGCAGCCCCTAGAGACTCACGCCGCTACTGTCTTCTCACAAAATCACAACAAAACCAATCCAAACGACTTGCTCCCAGAGCAACACAACACTCGACTCACTCAGAACTCCACTACTCAATTAGTAGAGAAACTGTATATAGAAAAAACGAGCAACCTATATAGACCGGGTTTACACAAACTCTTTTCGCAGCGAGGAAAGAGTAGTTAAGTGAATAAAATCATGTTTTTACACGCTTTCCTTCTCCTTAGAACTTTGGTCAATCGTTTTAACACTTTTGATAGTTTTTGTTTACTATAATACTAACATTTAATACTAACAATCATAATTAACAGATAATTAACGTCCGACCGTGACAATGGCGTGGGAAGTAGGGATGGGAGGGTGCTCAAACTCTTGGCAGCTCATTTCTTCGAAATGTTCGCGCCACCTGTTTCTGACTTTTAAAGGGTCAGTGACGAGCTTTCCTTGTTTGTCCCTTGTCGTGGCTGCTCTCTGGATGTCCAAGGTGTTGCGGTGTCGAGCCTTGGCAAGCCGATAGATGGCTTTATCGCCTCCTGGTTGGTTCATCTTCTCATAGAGATCGCGGAAGTAGGAGGCTTTTGAAACTGCGACAGCTCTTTTGGCGGCTTTCTTGGCTGAGCTGTATGCAGCGCGGTCGTCAGCCTCATTTGACGTCCTCCATCTCTTGTAGGCATTCTTTTTCGCCTTGATCGCATCCTGAACTTCGGAGGTGAAAAACCAGGTGTCTTTCTCGATTCTTGGCTTTCCGGGTTTCGTCTTTCCGAGGATGCTTGCGGCGGGTGCTCTGATGCTGTCTTCAAGAAGCTTCCAGTGTTCATTTATGTCCTCTGGAAACTGCTTGTAGAGTGCAGGAGGGAGTAGATTGCGATGGATGATGTGCATGAGAGAGAGACGTTCTGCTTTCCCAGTCAAGCGCCACCATTTGACACGTGTGCATTCAGGATTACGAGAAGGCTGTTTCTTCGACTTCAATACGCTGTAGTCCATAAAGAGAGGGTGGTGCTGAGATGCAACATGGTCTGATGGAATGACCTTTGCATCTTCCGCGTTCCGCAGCTTTGCTCTCAGGATTAACCAAAAGTCAATTCGACTCTGATTTCTTCCGCTCTCTTATGTGAGTCCGTGAGATCGTCTCTTTTTGTAAAAGGAGTTCACGACTGCTAGATCGCATCGAGCACAGAAGTCAAGTAGCCGTTGACCCTCAGCATTTATCGTTCCGATTCCATGTCCTCCATGTTCTCTCTCACGACCTTGTCGATCTGAACCGATGTGAGCGTTAAAATCTCCGCCGATTAAGATGTCTTCATGAGACTCTCGGAGTTTGATAACTTCCTCTAGAGAGTCGTAGAAGTCCTCCTTATCAGCGTCGCTACATCCTTGTTGAGGTGCATATGCTGAGACGACAAGGATTGTTGGACGAAGAAATTCGGACGGCCATGACTCGATCTGTAGAGCGAATGACTTCGGTTACATCATCAGCAATTTTCGAGGAGAGGATAATGCCAACACCATTTCTTGTTGATGACGTGCCATGGTATATCAACTTGTATCCGTCTCCTATCGGCTTCGACTTGCTTCCTCTGCATTTCGTTTCCTGTACAGCAGCAATTACAACCCTTCTTGCTTCTAGCATTGCGGCCAGCTCTCTACTGCGTCCCGTCAGTGTTCCAACATTCAATGTGACGAGGCGAATTTGGGCTGTACGCCGCGCAGACATACCCCGCCCATGGGTAGCTGCCTGTCCTCGCATATTTGACGGTCCTAGCGGACAAGGTAAGACCGCGTCGCTTCCGGGAGACGCCCTAGCTTTGGTGATATATCTTGAAGAACTTGAAGCCATGGTTTACAACAAGGGTATTCATGCGATCGGCCTGTTGAGTGGATGGTCAATCCAGCCTGGCATCGCGGAACGTGTTTGTCGGGAGTTCCTGCTAATCCTTGACCGTAGAAAAGCAGAAGATTAATCGAAAAGACGCCTCGACTCGTGTGGCCTGGACTAACCCCTCTCCGCCTGGCCATCTGGCGGATAGAACCACTGCCGGATGTGGACTCGTCCAAAGGGGGCCCAATTTTAGCCTCACTCAGAACGTCGTGATTCCGGCAATCACGGTAGTAGGGCTGAGTGAGTTTACACCTTCCCACCGACTTTGAGTTATTGGGGCTAGGGAAGGTATCAACATCAACGTCGCCTCTGAAAATCTACGCAGGGCCATCACAAAGATTGAAACCTTCCTCAAAGAACGGTCACTCATCATTTCCCCGACCAAGAGCAAGCTCATGCTTTTCACCCCGTTCAGTCGCGAATTCAAGTCTACTCTGGACATACCAATCTGCGGATCACCGGTCCGTACCGTCAACCAGGCCAAGCTTCTCGGCGTCACGTACGACTCGATGTTCACATTCAGCCATCATGCCAGACATCGCGAGACGAATGTCGCAACGCAATAACGTACTGAAAGCCCTTGCCGGAAGCACCTGTGGCCGGTTTCAAGACGTTTGTTTTTCACAAATGGTTTGAAAAACAAACGTTTTACGATAAAACTGGTTTTACTTACAAAAGTGTTTTTCCGGTTCCAAGAACAATCTTTTGTACTGAAAACGTTTGTACGTAAAACGTTTGTTTGAACTTTCGTTTTTCGGTACAAAGCTGGCGCACTTTTAGTGCAACCTTTGATTTTCATCATTTTTCGTTATTAATTTGTTGTTTCCGACAAATATTTTGGAGTTAAATGTTTAATAGTTCGAATTACAGTGATCATGAGTGATTTAAAGCGGCAAAAAGTGGAGGAAAGAAATCACTTCGAATAAATCACAGAGTCACAGGCCAAGAAATCTAGACCAATGAGTCTTGTCGAAATGGAGGAAGAAGAATACGTTGACGTTGAGTCGCCTCACGAGAACGAGGATCCGGAAGAATCAGTTCTCATCTCTTCTGAAGCAGCAAAGTCTCCTGGTAAGCAGTTTTGATTTCAATGATGATTTCTTCAGCAGTTTTGATTTCAATGGTGATTGATTTTTTAAAGGTTTTCGTGAGCGCATTCGGAAATGTTATCGCCGCTCGCAGGACAAGCTCATTGATTGTGGAGATATTAAGGAGCAACTGCTGAGTCGTGAGCTCAAAATCGCGGATCTTCGACTCAAAACTGATCGAGAACTCGCAGTTCTTCGCATCCGACGTGAGCAAGAGGCTATTGAGAGCAACCGGGAGATTACATTTCTCTAGAAAGAACTTCTCAAAGTGCAGAGAGAGGCGATACTGGCGAAAATGCAAGTAAACGGCCTCGAGTACTCAGAGCCATCTTCCGAAAAGTGAAGCCATGTATGGCTTCACATGTATGGCTTCACTTTATTGTAAAAGTTCGATTTCTGTAAAAGATTGATACTGTAAAAGATTAGAAAGAGACTCTTTACTGCTGTGCTCATCAATGTTATTTACATAGATGATAACAATTCGCTGACGATGTTTGATAAAGCGAAACGTTCGGACCCAACTTGTCTCTTCAACAGAGCATTTAACAAGGCACGACACAGAAAATAAGATCATTTACAGAGAATTGATTGTAATTCAAAGAGAATAATAAAGAACAAATAAAGAGATTCAATTAGGTTCAAGAGAAATACTGTCCTATTATCATGCCAGGTGTGTTTGATGTATCGACTTCATGGTTATCTAGGTTCTGATCCTCGTTATCATCGTCAATGGGATCGTCAAATTGTGCCTCATTCATGTCGATCGCAGCATTACGGAGACAGACGCATGACGCAGCGATAGTTGCAGCACGCCTTGGTTTGTACCGACATTCCGCGTGCAGAATGTGCCATTGACGCTTGAGACAGCCGATTGCATTCTCAATCTTCACTCTGACTTTGAGTACCGCGGCTGTGTACGCTCTCACTGAAAAAAAAAAAACAGCAATGCTTACTTTTGTGTGCTTGTCAAGATGTTAAAGTCATTAATATCAGTGTCTTTATAACCTTCTTCGTTTCTTGGTGTGAGGATTGGCTTGATCAGAAAGGCATCCGCACGATATGCTGAGTCTCCGATAACTATTCCTTTGTAATCCTTACTTGTTAACTTGGCATGTGTTACCTGAAATGCGAACTTTCTAAAACAGCTTTCTAAAACAGCTTAAAACATCAATGAACCAACCAAAAAAAATAAATAAATAAATTCACGGAATACGCGGCTATCGTGTGCGCTTCCTGGGAATCGTGGACTGAACCAAATGAACCGGAGAGTCGAGTCGCACATCAGACCCAAATTAATGGAGTGAAACCCTTTCCTATTTACATACATGTGCTCGTTGAACGTTGGTGCAATAATCTTGACGTGCGTACCATACACACAACCGATCACGCCAGGAATGCCGCTGATGGCGCGAAACCTGAAGTTCAAAATTACTTTTCTGTTTTCAATAGACAAAAATTGTAAGTCATTTCAATGTGAACAGAATTAGCCTACTCTGCATGGATGCAAATCCGATCGGAATCGCTTTGCCAGTAAACGAAGTCATCAACGTTACGAACAATCATTGACGATACTTCATGAACGATGCCGCAAACTGTGCTTCTGCTACATCCTGACACCTCAGCGGTAGTTCCTTGGAAGGAATTATACGCTAGCACTTCAAGTGCAATGCCCAAACGCTGAACCGGTAAAAGCGCCTTTCCTCTATTTGTTGGCTTGCTTAGCAGATATTTGAACGTTTCGAGAAGCTCAAAGAATGCTTTCCGTGAAAAACGGTACTTCCTACGAACAATGGGAAATCAGTCGCAAACACCGTACACTCAATGATGGTCTCAAGCGAACTCTAAGCGATGAAGGGTGCCGTCATCCTGGGAGGCAGACCTCCGCCCGTAAGCCAGGAAGAAGAGAAGGAGCTACCCCGCAGGACTAGATGCACGTTCAGCCAGCTCCACTCGGAATTTAGCAGATTCATCAACAACTACCTCCACCGCACTGACGAATCCATCCCCGACGTTTGTCCTGAGTGCTCTTCCGGACCTCAAGACGTTGCGCATCTCTTCGACTGCCCATGCCACCAGACCGCGCTGTCTCCAATCGACCTATGGACCAAGCCGCTGGAAGTCGCAGCGTTCTTGAAAAAAAAAATTATATGTATATAGAAGAACAAGAAACGAAGAAGAATACAGGCGTTCTTCGAAGCCGGCTACATCCGGCAACAACAACAACAATGTGAAAGACTTTTACAGCCTCGTAGCAGAAGACTTTAAGAAATTTAGGGTTGCTCAAAAGAACTTGACGTTCAGACTACATGAGTTGGCCAACGACACGCCCTGTATTGAGGGCCTCTTCGACAAGGTTATTACCATGCTATACCTTTTTTACATAGTCAATATATATAAAAATCACCCCTTTTTTGTAGGTAATAAATGACCTCGTCGAGAAATCAAAACCCATAGGGGACAACTTGTATGTCTCCGTTGGGGTCACACAGGATGGAAGCACAAAGAACTTTGGGATGAGGGCTGTCCCTTATCCTCGGTTCAGTGCCTCTACGCTCCGGCGATATATGTGACTGCAGAAACGAGCCCGGTAATCATTGCCCCTTTGGTTCTCGGAAACGTGAGTGCACTTTTATCGTTTTTTGGTCGTCTTAAACCTACCACGTATAATTTCAGCTTGAACTACGAGTTTCCTGGGTCGAATTGCCAGCAGGGTCAAGCAAAACAGCAAATGAAGTATCTCCTCGAGACGACATCACCAGAGTTATTGGTGAGATTCCTAAAATGAGACATGCGCCCACAATAAATTCAGAACATGAATAAAAATTTGATTAAGGTAACAACTGCCTTCCGAAAGCCGTCTCTGTCGGCATCGCTTATTTGAGCCGGAAACATGAACCTTCCAAGTGGAGGACTCTGTCACGTCGCGTCAAGTCGCAGCAAAAGGCTGCACTGGAGCTGCTCAATCACTTGGGGCTTCTCCGAAAAGATTTGTACGATCTCAAGGACGTCAAAGCGATGCAAGAGAGACTTCCAAACCATCAGCTCATAGTATTTGATGGAGCCAAACATCCATTGTTCCGAGGTTCCTTCGCTGGAGATGGAAAGGTCATTGGACTGTGACTCAGAAACAACCACTACGACCACATCAAGAAAATACCTGCATTCTTTGGTTAGTTGACAGTTTAATGTTTTAACAATCAAGATCCAGAAGAGAAAAAATCTTTGGTTAGTTGACAGTTTAATGTTTCAATTACAAAGAATCAGAAGAGAAAAAAAACCAAAATTCTTTGCAGAAACCAGGTACTATTGCGGGAATCGCAACTCGCTCTACATGAACAGAGACGCCCAATACAACTGCCCAATGAGATGTTCTCTATTCACCGACCCGCGCATCGAAGAGTGTACTGACCAGCTGCATAAAGAATGCTCTCGGTGTCGATTTTTGTTCAACAACGAGGACTGTTTCAAATGTCATTTGGAGCAAGGTGTCCAAGGAGGTGTGTGTGAGGTGGAGGCGTCTGTAACCAATTTTTAATAGTGTGTTAAATCGAGAGACTTTTTCTCTGACCGCAAAGAATCACTCCAGCTGATCTTTATCTCTCTCTATTTCTCTATTTCTCTCACAATCATACACTATTTCATTCTTTTTCTCTCTCTCTCTTTCTCTCTCTCTCTCTTTCTTTATCTCTCTCTCTTTCTCTCTATCTTTCTCTCTCTCTCATTTCTCACTCTCTTTTATCTCTCTCTCTCTTTTTATCTCTCTTTCTCTCTCTCTTTCTCTCCCTTTCTTCCTCTCTCTCTCTCTTTCTTTCTCTCTCTCTCTTCTCTCCCTTTCTTTCTCTCTATTTCTCTATTTCTCTCACAATCATACACTATTTCATTCTTTTTCTCTCTCTCTTTCTCTTTCTCTTTCTCTCTCTTTCTCTCTCTCTCTCTCTCTCTTTATACTCTGTCAGATATTTTTTCTCTGAATCTCTTGAAAAACATAACCATCCACAATGCTTTTATCTGCGTCTCTCAATATTACAAGTTATTTTCTTTTACGCTCTCTAACGTTTTCTCTTACAGTGCAGTCTTTCTCAGAAAGACAAACTTTTTATACACTCTCTCCGACGTGTATTTTTGAATCTTTTATTAGACAATTTTTATCATGTGTTTCCAATAATCACTTTTTCATACACGCATAATCTATGGGTACGATCTTGGAAGGAAGCCATCTCCTACTCTCGCAACTTGCACTCTTTGCGGTAAAGAATACGTCATGTATTCTTCCGTCTTTGTAGAGCAAAGAACACAAAGATTAGCAACAACATTTTATCATCTCAAAGACAAAAAGAAACAAGCAAATCAAAGACAAAAAGAAATAAGCAAAATACTAAACATATAGCTTAGTGATTTATTACTGAAAAAGTTATTTTAATAATCATTTTTAAAACTAATTAATTGTTGCTTTTTTTTCCTTATAAAAGCCCTCTGTTAATAAACATTTTGATTTGAAGTTTACTTTTTAATGATTTTTAATAATCTCACAGAAATACCACTATTTTTTAAAAGGTTTTCTTCCATATTTTCTATGACTTTATGATTTCTATTTTGACTTTAACCTTGCATATGCACCTTCCCTAATGTGTTTTTTCACCCCCACTCAGCATTTCCATTGTACTAGGGCATGACTCATCATGTTTCCAATCCCCCGAGTCCACAATCTCTAGAGAAGATCAAGGAGAAAGGAAGGAAGCAATCTCCCAAATTTCTCAGGCTCTTTGCGGTAAAAATACATCAATATGATGTATTGTTTCGCATTTGTAAGATGATGAGCACAGATATTAACAACAACAATTCATTGGAAACAACACAGCGAGTATAGAAATCAACCTGAAGTATGAAGGAAAAGATGCACTATTCAGCAGCTTATTGACAGGGATTCTCAACTTCAATCAGAGATTCTGGCTATTCTCTAAGCCCGTTTTGAAAAAGTATCACAACAGTTCTCTTTCGGTTTGTGAATATCCATGTAGGACATGGAAGTAGATTGATACATAGTTTTAAAATAAACTATTATACCAATGTTTTTAATCACATGTATTAGTTAGTTAAAAAGTTTTTATAACTACGTATTTAATCACCACTTCTTAAAGTAGTAATTTTTTTTTAAAAAAATTAAAACACTGTATTTAATCACCACTTCATAAACTAGTTGGTTGAAAATTTATCATAACAATGTATTCAACTACCACTTCATAAATAAGTAAGTTAAAAAATTCTTATAACAATGAGTTTAATCCCCGCTTCTTGAATTAATACAATCAACTTAATATAAGAAAGTAAGTTTTTTTAATTCTTACAACAATGTATTCAATCAACACTTCACAAACTAGTAAGTTAAAAAATTTTATAACAATGTATTCAATCTCAACTTCATAACTTTGGTAGTTGAAAAAAAAAAAATCTAATAATGTATTCAATCACAACTTTTTAAACTAGCACGTTAAAAAATTCTTACAGCAATGTATTAATTTATCACTTCATAAATTAATAAGTTAAAAAAAATTATTATAACAATGTATTCAATCTCTATTTCATAACTTGGGTAGTTGAAAAAAAATTTTTAATAATGTAAAATTCACAACTTCATAAACTAGCAAGTTAAAAAATTCTCACAACAATGTATTCAATCATCACTTCATAAATTAAAAAGTTTTAAAAAAAGTATTATAACAGTGTATTTAATCACCACTTCATTATTGGTTAGTTAAAGTTATTATAACAATAATTTCCACATACCTTTCACAAATAAGAGGTTAACTTTCAATTGTTTTGGAGTAAGAACGTCTAGGTGGATGATTAATTTACCTGCTCAAGTTATGACTTCTCCTAACTCTAATGTGTTCAAAAAGAGGCTCAAGATGCTAAATGTTCTTGAAATTCTCGATCTGCACTTACCTAATCTCTGAGTTGTTCCCTTTTTTTGCTTTCTCTCTCTCCTTTCTTTTTCTAGAAAATCATTGTTCAGATGTTATTGTCAAGAACAACGCTCACTATTGTATGAGTTATCTTATGTTTTGTCACATCAGTATTGATGTATGAATAAATAAATAATTAGTATATCAATGTGTTCCTTCCCAACTTCATAAACTAGTGAGTTAAAAGTTATTACAATAATGTACTCAATCACAACTTCATAACTTAGTTAGCTGAATTCTTACAATAATGTATTCAGTCACAACTTCAAAACTTGGTTAGTTGAAAAATTATTCTAACAATGTAATCACTCGCCGCTTAATAAATAAGTAAGTTAAAAAACTCTTCCAACAATGTATTCAACCCCCACTTCATAAATTAGAAAGTTAAACAATAATGTATTCAATCACAACTTCATAACTTGGATGAAAAATTGTTCTAACAATGTATTCAATCAGCACTTCATCAATGAGCGAGTTAAAAATCATAACAATTGAATCAATCCCGACTTCATAAAATTAGTTAGTTAAAAAATTATCATATATGTAGGTATTGATATACTGGAGAGAGTAAGACAATAAGGTGGATGCGAGGCTTCTATAGACATAAAGACCGTTTTTAAATGAGATATACTCAAACCCCAAACACAGGTGCATTCATGCAAAGCGTCTATTGCCTTCTGAAGTGGGCCAAAGTCATTTTCAATGTAGATTTTCGCGTCATTTGCAAAAGTATACAGTGAGCTCCTTTTGAGAGGCAGGCAGGCAAGCCATTTATATATAAAATAAAGAGAAGAGACCCCATAATACACTACCTTGGGGTTCGCCGAGTTTAACACTGAGAAAATGATTGGTTGATCATAACTGATCGGGTCCGGTTCGTTTAAAAAATACTTTATCCACTCGAAGGCACATCCACCAATTCCAAAACTACCTAGTTTGGTTAGTAAGAGGTCATGGGGAATGATGTCGGAAGCTTTTGTGAAATCCACGAATACAGAAGAGATATTGTAGGAACCTTTTTTGAAAGCTCTGTGAAAGTCAGACAAGGATGATCATAATGCAGAAGAGCATGCCGTGCTGGGAAGAAGAGAGAAGATTGAATTCTGTTAAGTAAATTGTGAGAGATGCGCATAGTATTCTTTCAAACACTTTGCAGATGCCAGATGCAAGAGAAATAGGTCGGTAGTTCAGAGGTTCATGTATGCTTCCTTTCTTTTCATAGACAGGCTTAATGTAGGACGCTCACCATAAGGCGAGCATCCATGCAGTAGAAAACTATTGAAAATCATTGAAAATGGTACTGAAATAGCTAAAGCTGTCCCTTGAGGAAATTATTTGGGATACCGTCCGGAAAAGTAGAATTCTTGTTTCTTAATCTGGTAAGACACATCGGGAATAAACACACAAAAAAGAATAAACTATATATTAATGTAATGTAATGAATAAAGAAATGAATGACAGAGTAAGCGAAAGGATTAATGATCAAATTAACTAACAACTAACGTATTGTTAATGAAGTACTTTTTGATCTAGCGAATCTTAGAAAACCCATGAAGAATCAAATGAACTAACAATCGAGATAGCTATCCGGCTCTATCGAGAGAAAAGTACCCGAGAGGAAGGGCATCGACAAAAGGCAACCAAATCAAACCTTGTTGGACTTTAGAAGTAGAACTGTCTGAGTAAACGAATGGAATAATGATGAAATGAACTAACAACTTCATATTGACATTGTTGAATTAGTAACATGTAGTATTTTTCACTATGAAATATACAACATTGAAACTCGGCTTTTAAAAATCGGTAAAACAATAGTCGATATTCCAACGTTTTATTCCAAGTCATCGAATAAGTAAACAGAGTGAATTGAACATAAAAGTCAGCAGTAAAATGAATTGTTGAACAATTAGACAGGTAAAACAAACGTTCTTTGGGTAGACCGGACTTTTTTTTGGGTAGACCGGACTGAGTTCCTCAGTGTAGTTACTTATGGAATATGGATAGAATCGCTTCACACAGGATTAAGCTATGGTCTAGTAGGTTATGAAACCCATCATAGTGAACATCTGAAGCATCAGTGAGTTGTTTTTAACCTCTACAAAAAAATACGGGGGAAATTCATAAAACAGCTTAAATGAAAGTTGAATAGACTCGATAAAACTAATTTAGACATGCAAATTACCCGAAGCGATCAATTATATTAGAAAGATGGAGAGGCATCCCCCTATTTAGGCGAATTAATTCAGATTATTTAGTATGTCTCAATAAAAAACTAAGTCGGAACACATTAGGATAAGAGTAATAATCAGATGAAGGCCCCCTCAAATTCAGTCAGAACGTCTGTAACCAGTTACATCTAAAGTTAGGACAAGTTAGTGCCCCCTATATAGATGGTCCGAGAAATTTCAGGAAGAGGACCAGCTAGAGAATTTTTAAAGCGTCTCCGTAAGAGGGGTGAATACGTGTACTTTGGTCGGGTACTATCGAATTCATATTTTTATTCATTAGCATCAGAGAAATCAGTCAATGAAAAAGCAGGTCATGAGTTTATTTTAGTTTCAAACTCGAACATCTATAACTTTGCGGTAAATTCATCATATAACTCTATTAAACTTATGGAGTTTTGGGAACAGGCAATCATATATGTTCTACGTTTGTAAAAAAAAAAAAAAAGAAGAAACAAAAGTTGAAAATTGCTTTAAAGCTGAATTAGTTCGTTATCAACTGAGTTCATCGAGTGATTTGTATTATGTTTTGCAGTTACAACACAATATTATATTCCATCTACATAAAGTTACAAATTATCAACTTTAAAATCGAAAGTAAAACAAGATGAGCCAGGAATTCCCCGGAGCAAAAGCTTTTCCTAACCCCCAGAACCAACTACAATGTCAGTTTTAGTTTGCCATAGTACCCTCGTTTAATAGAAAAGATTCGAGATTAGATTATACTGTGAAGATATTAACTGTTGAACATCACTTTCTCATATTTTTTATGTAAAAAAAGAAAACTAAACAAAGCAGGCGAGTATTTGACGGTGTGTCCCTGTCCATTTTAAATTTCATCCTATCACTAAATTTCTTGACAACGATGTTGTAGTAAATTACCGATAGCATACAAGCATTCTCGAAAATACAAGAATTACACAATTTAAATGTGATGGTAAAATCAACGCGGGAAATGAAGGCAGGTTTGGAAGAAGCGTAGCAAACCGCCTTATTAATGAACCTTTGCGGTCTGAATACTGAGTAAGTCCTTCCAAGTTGTTGAGGCTCTTAATGGACGTTGACCTGCTCACGCGACGGGAACTCAACAATTAACGATCAATGTCGTGGAAT
>OZ057403.1:47537805-47569438 GCA_964056735.1 Allodiplogaster pararmata
ATCATTATGTCCAGGTCAAAACCCTTAAAAAAATGTTTTTCTCGAGAACTAAGAAATTTTGTTTTTTTAAACTACGGCTACCATGGTTTTCGAAGGCGAAAAAAAATATGATAATCACAAATTTCCATTTACCTTTACCGTTCGGCTGATATCATCAAAAATCAGGGGTGTCTTATCATTATGTACTTAGGTCGAGGGCTCTCGTTCAACTGTTCGTTACCGAGAGAAGCTGATATTGAACTGATCTTCTAGGAACGAAACCGTGTTGATTTTCAGAAAATATAGAATGTATGTCCATCCAATTCATTATCCTATCACAAACTATGCGTTAGAAAACATTAGAAAGTGTGGGCGTCATTGCGATAGGTCGAAAGTTATTCACATTCAAGGGTGAAGATTTCTTTGGAATGGGAGTGATCTCAGATTTTCCAAAGAGAAGGAAAATGGCCAAGTTCAAGAGAGAAATTGAAAATATAGCTTAGTGATTCTGCAAGCGTCAAAGCGCATTCTTTGTAAAATTTCTGAGGACTAGAGTCAGATGACTGCGTGAGACAAGGAGACAGCTTTCTTAAATAGTAATTGACGTCTCCGGGAAGAATAAGCATATCAGTAAGGCAATGATCAATAACTCTATCAACATTCGGAAACCATCATCAATTGAGAAAGCGGAACAGAAGAAATCGGATAGAGCACTAGCTTTAGCTTCATCCGTGTGAACAAAAGAACCATTGGATTCTGTGAAAGATGGAATCGAAGAATGGGATTTTAGACGATTTCCTACGTACTGATAGAACTTTATAGAAGAAGAAAGCCTTTTGTCGATTTATTTCAAACTTCTTGATTTCCTTGTCAAGTTTTTATGTGTTTGAATAATTCTAGAACAGTGGGTACATGAGTTTTAGATAAAAGGGCTATTTTATGCTCGAAGAGGTTACGGATGTGCTCAGGATAAGTTTCAAAAGCAGCTTTCCTACGTTTTCTAAGAATAAATTTCTCAATTAAAGACTTCACAATAACATTCAATCGATCAACTAGGTTATCTACAGAAATGAAATCATCGAAAACAAGTGTCCAGTCCGTATTTGATAATAGCGTATTGATCTCTGCATTACTGGCCCGATTGAAATCAAAAACTTCTACAACAGGTTGTGGGTTCGAAAGAAAAAATACAGAAAAAGTAATTGAATTGTTATCAGAGTTAGAGAACGGAGTACAAACTTTACAATTAGAGATACAGTCAGCTTCAGCAGAAACATGATCTTCTTTTTTTTATTTACCATGTTACAAATTGATGAAGAGAAAAGTCTGCACACAAGTCAATAATAGGCTCAGTTGAAGAACATTTTTGGTCAACATCAATTTCTAAGTAGAAATCACAACAAAGTTCAGATTGTTGAGGTACCGCTAACAGTTGAGTAAGAACATCGAAAAAGGCATTATTCTGATGCACAGTAGTGTTTGGCGGTCGATAGCATATAATGAAACGTGTTCTAGAGAGTGATAAGTTGCATAAGAGATCGAATGCTAATACATCAGCCAATATTTTAGTCTTGAGAGTTACAACAGAGTATATTTAATGATTACGGAGAAAAGCACACCACCTCTTTTTGAAGTTCTATCACAGTGGAGCACACAATAAGGCAAATTAACTGTCAATGAGGCGTCTACTATGTTTTTATTTAACCAAGTTTCACTAGATAATAGAATATCTGGTTGTATTTATGACAAATAATGGTAAGGTAGATTAATATTGTTTTCAAGTGAACTTGCATTTAAATAAGAAACAGAGAATACTCGACTAGGTTTATTGGAACTTGAACTAAAAGATCTATAACATAGTCCATTCTGAATCAGTTTCCTTGATTAAGAGATGTTAATAACCGCAAAGGGGCGGTAGAGATCTTCGAGCTCCTCAAATTTCATCTTTCAGCCACAGATCATCCTTGTAGAGAATCCAAGTCGACGATGGATTAGACAGACGGAGTTCCTTCAGTTAAGCCCGCTTTGCATTCCGGTCATCAAATAATCAGGCGTCATTGACTTCCTGATGAAAACCCCTTTCCAATGGAGGTTTGAACAGGTGGAAGAAGCTGAATAAAGTCCTGTTAACATGAAAGAACAAGCAGGAAGCATTACGTGGAGTAACCCACGATTACCTTGAACCATTCTGAAAACGGCTTCTGGTCTAAATTGAATACTGAGATCATCCAGAAGAGAGTGGACGATAGCCTCGTCATGGCCGACCCTCGCGCTTGCTGCTGGAGAGAGACTCTCTGGAAGACCCGCGATGACCAGAGAACGTGCCCTTCTGTGAGACTCTTCATCGGAAGTGGTTGAAAAGAAGGCGGGAGGCGACCCAGATGATTTCAGTGTCGCGGGGGGGGGGGGGTGAGGAGGGATGTTGATTCGCAATGACATGTCTTGGAAGATATGGCTTCGAATGTAGACGAAAGCATGATTTTGATCCGAGAAATGGATTTTCAAAGTGGAATCGAGATTCCGTCTGGAGCATCTAATGTAGCGAAAGCGACAGCTTCAGCAACTGTTTCAGAGATTGAGACACTGGTGGAGGGGGATTTATATATATTTATATATTTTATCGACATTTTGCAATGCAAAGTTATGGTGAGAGACATTGTAAATAATATTCAAGTGTGGCGAGAAGTAAGGCAAACATCTAAAGTAAGGCAAATATCTAAAAGTAAGGCAAATATCTAAAGTAAGGCAAATATCTAAAGTAAGGCAAATATCTAAAAGTAAGGCAAATATCTAAAGTAAGGCAAATATCTAAAAGTAAAGCAAGTATCTAAAAGTAAGGCAAATATCTAAATGCTACTAGTTATTCTCCAGGTCACATATCACATTCTCGTTACGGAGACGATTTATAAACTGCTCTACTGTTCTTGAATTCAGTATTTCACTCGGGATTACGTAAAACATTCTTGAAACACGTAAACCGAAACAATTGAATCTAGACGTCGAAAAAGTACATTCAATAGCAATACTATTCATATTAGTGCGGGTAGAGGAGGTGCTCTTGAAAATGCGTGATTTTTCAATAATAGACTTGTCATTGAAGATCTTCAAACCCATTTTAAGGTCGGCAATCACCCTTCTTTCGGCTAAAGTACTTAGGCCGATTAGATTCAGACGATCTCTGTAACATGGAAGGCTGAGAGGATAATCAGGCTGTGGGAAACATCGATAAAAGAGTATTCTAGAGAAAGATCTCAAAACCTTTTCTAGGAGATCAGAATCCTTCCGGTATATTGGATTCCATAGACAAGAGGCAAATTCTAGATGAGGTAGAACATATGTATTGAAACACTTAACAAGTACTTGGGAATCATTGATGCTTATAGAGCGGAGCATAGCATACATCGCTTTAGTAGCCTTCATAGTTCGTTCAAGAATCGCGTCATGTCTGCGAAGAGATGGTACTAGTTGGACTCCAAGGTCTCTCACTTGAGTAGATACTTTTAAAACACAGTTATTCAGGTGATAATTGAAAGGAGGAGAAGTTTTGCCTAAGCGTAGATGATAGGTCTTGTTCGAAGATAAAGAAAGATGGTTGGCTACGCACCAATTATACACATTATCTAGACAATTCTGCATTTCGATAGTTCGTTCAGTTATATTGTGAGCACTGTGAGATACATATAACTTAATGTCATCAGCGTATGCTTGATAGCGTATATTCGGATAAGGGCTAAGCACATAATTCAATTCGCTAATGTATAGAGAAAACAGAAGTGGTCCTAATACGGAACCCTGTGGCACGCCAGATGTCACAGGTTGAGGAGCAGATATTGTCTTGCCCATTCGTACAGAAAAAATTCGACCGTCAAGAAAAGATTCTAGCCAAGACATCAAAGATAGGGACAAACCGAAACGTGCAAGTTTTGTCAATAACTTAGGTATACTTATCGTATCGAAAGCTTTGGTAAAGTCTAGATAAATCACATCGATAGATAAGCCTTTACTGATATCTTGTGTCCAGTCGTCTTCACAGACTAAAAGATTAGTAACAATAGAAGCACGGGAGCGAAAACCATGTTGATTTTGAGGTAACAATTCGAATTTCGCTAAATGTTCATCGATGATAGCTCTGATCAAACGTTCCATGACTTTAGAAGCAGGGGAGAGAATGGATATTGGTCTATACGAGGACGGTAGGGAAGAGTCTTTCGCTGACTTAGGGATAGCAGTAATCAGAGAATGTTTCCATACGGAAGGTGTCTTACCAAGCCATAAAGAGAAATTGAAAATGTGAGTGAGCGGAAGAGCGAGTGATTTCGCACACTTTTTGAAAACTATTTGAGGAATTCCATCCGCACCGACGCTACCAGTAGGTTTGAGCTTGGAGAGAACTCGGTAAACATTACATGGCAAGAACAAATGATCATCTGGTTGGGGAGGAATAGAATCACCGTAGATTGGAGGAGGAAAGCCATCGTCTTTAGTGAAAGAAGATGCAAACTCGGAAGCTAATAAATCACATTTCGAGAGAGAATCAACAACAGTACAACCATTAGCAGTTTTCAAACAGCGTGGGGGAGCTGATTTAGGTTTGGTGAGGGAAGCAATATGGCGATAGAGGTCAGCTGCTCTCTTCAGTTTTTTCCTCTCACAATACTTATTCCATTTCTTAATTTGTTTGAGAAGGTCTGAACTAGCTTTCATATAAATAGTGCGAATGAAGGGTATTGTAATATCAAGAAAAAGTGAATTTCTGTATTTGATGAGTCTATGTATATAGGAAGGATAAGAGGCAAATGGAGAACGAGGGAGTCGTCTCGGAACATGTAATTCTATCGCATCATGCACTATTTTACAGAAACGATTATACAAATCATCAATATCATGAAAATAGTCAAAACGATTCTCCCATTCTATACTTGAAAAGTATTCATTCAGTGCTTCAAAATCAGCTCTAGCGAAATCAAGAAAAACATCGCTTTCAGGAAGTGCAAAGGAAAATTGCAAGGTGAACTGAATTCCAGAATGATCACACGAATGAAACGGTGGAATGATGCAAGGGCTAGATACAATATTCTTCTCAGTTGTCAAAAGCCAGTCTATACATTTGGTATGGCGAGTCGGATCATTAAGCATAAGATTATAGCCAGCAGTATCTACGAAAGACCGTAAAATCGTATCAGAAACAGTTGACGGATTAGTTAAAAAGTCGCTGTTGAAGTCTCCTACTACGATAGCTGGGAAGTTACAAGATGCTGTTAAGTCTACTAACAAATCGCATAATGTAGTAGTTAGTTCGGCATTGTAATTTGGAGGACGGTAGCAAACTATTATACGACAGAATGAGTTTGCTAAGAACAAATCAACCGCAACAACTTCACATGTATCACAAAATGATTGTCTAGCGAAAGTTAAATGATCCCGCATTATGAGAGCCACACCTCCTCCTCTAGAGTCTCTAAAATTTCTAATAACATTGTAAGGAAGAAGACCGGTAATTTCTGAATCAGCTACTCTAGAGTTAAGCCAAGTTTCACTGAGAGCTACTACATCTGGTTGCTCTATTTCAAGAAAGGAACGGAACAATGAAAGTTTATTTTTAATTGAACGAATATTGAAATAGAAAGCTTTCAGACCGGTACATGATCTCAGTTTGACGTCTTCGGCGTAGGATTCGTCTGGCTTCGAAAGAGGGCGCTGCTTGTTCGTGTCGACTTCGGAGCTCGTACTGTTATGTTCTGACTGCTTCGAGCATTTGGAAAGGCGGAGTAGCCAGGCTGTGCTGATCGTCGCTTTTGGTCTGCTTCATTCCGGGGCATCAATTCACCATCGAAGATGACGTAGTCTTTTCCTTCCGATAATAACTTACGTTTCTCTTGTCTTAGCAAGTACTCTCTCTCTCTTTGCTCTTTAGTAAGACTGGGTCGGACATTGATTCCTTGGAATTGATTATTCTTGCATAGTAAGGCACTCTTTGAAAAAAACAGTCTTTGATGTCCTTTGGTGGGGAAGATTACTTTGAGGAGTCTAGACGAACTCGTTCCTGGCGTATTCGGCGGCTTTCCCATTCTGAAGTGAGAGATTCCACCGACGGCGATACCAGATGCGTCTAGAAGACTGGTAATGAGTTGAGAATCGTGCTGAGTCTGTGCGGAAGGACGAGCATCGGTGTTTTCAGGAGCCCTCTCGATGACGACGGAGCGAAGCCTTTTCTCCTCATCGATCTCCTTTCGGATGGTCTCTTGGCTGACGGAGCTTGTGTAGAACTTGTCGAAAAGAGCGTTGCAGGTTCTCAGGAGAAGTACGACGTGGAGTGGAAGAGAAGGTGTCTTCTCTTCCGCGTCAAGAAAGTCTTTCAGAGATTTTTGTAGGAGAGCTGCATCTTCATTTGTTGTCGAGGCTGACATAATTGCGAATAGGCAGTAGAAATGGAAATGAATTGGAGCAAGTAGAAAGGTCACCGCTCGATATTGAGAACAGAGTGGTGAAGGATTTGGTCGGAGGAGAAGATATCGGAGATTTCGGGGAAGAATTCTTTTTGGTTCTTGGCATTTTCGTGTTGAGGCAATGAACATCAATATCATAGCAAATTTTTCAGTCAACACCAGGCTTGATCGAGAAAAAAAGTCATAACATTTTCCCCGACTTTTTTGGCAAAAAAATTCGAAAAACGAAAAAAACGAGCGAAAAAAGCAACAAAAAAAGAAGTAAAAAAGTCGAAAAAAAATGAGAAAAAAGGTCGAAAAAACGGAGAAAAAATTTTTTTGAGCACAAAATGTCGAAAAAACAACGAAAAAAACTTTTTCAATTTTTTCGAATTTGTTTTTCGACACGCCCGAAAAACTTTCCTTTTTTCGAAAAATGTCGAAAAAACTGGAAAACCCAAAAAACGAAAAAAAAGAAGAATGTGCAACCCTTGTCACTACTCACTGTGAGGAAAGACGAGAAGATGGTATATTGTTTATCGTCTATCGTGAAAGACTATGGTCTATTTGTCTTATTAACTACATGATATTGTTTACAATTTTGCGTGGAACAATAAATGAAATGAAATGAAATCACAATTCTCATACTTCTTTGGTTAGAGTATATGTTTCTTGTTTAAAAAAAGGATAAAGAAGAGGTAAACCAGAATTAATTTCTAAATTTCATACAAATTTAGTTTTCTTTTCACAAGCTGAGAATGTATGCAGAGATATTTTGTTGTTGTTTTTAATTTTGGCTACTATAGTTGGTATATTAGAATAAAACTAGAACGAACATCTTCTCTCATTTTAATTTAGATATTATTTTTCTGCTGACTTGTTTATAAATATTATGTTGCATATGACGTATATTGTACGCAATAAAGACACGCGAAGGAATTTTGAAAACGGTTTCATTCCAGAAATGTTTTTGTACGTTTCTCATCATTAAGCAAGACTACGTCATGACTATGATAATGATAAAAAAAACGCTCTCATCGTCACAGAATATTTTATCAAACAAAAAAAACTTTATTTTTCAAATTAGAAGTAATTTTTTGAGTTACTTCACACTCCTCTTGTTGACTATTAGCTATGTATATTATTCAGCTAAATAATATTTTGTCTTGAGGTTTTTTCGTTTTATTCACCGCCGATCTCAATGATGTTTGGTTATCTGGTTTGAGCTTACAAAGGTTATCGACAAAATGGAAGCATGGGAACAAAAACGGAGAAGGGTGGGAAGGGGAACATTAGGAACTAGTTATACATGGTTTTTGAACAAACGTACATATTATATACAGTACCGCCCAAAATGTTAACATATATTGAATTATTGAACATAACTTTTTTCAAAGATAAAATTCAAAGCTCAAATTTTCACAGAAGTTTTTTGGGGTGTCTGTACCGTACCGGACACCATTTGGAATGATTTATTAATTATCTCCAAGAAATACACCAAAATTGGTATATCTTCCATTTTTCAGTTTTTTCTCCATGATTTTTTTGTTGATTTTTTTTTGTTTTTCGAACTTCATTCATAAAAATTTTGTTTCAAGTCTTGATTCGAACTGTTGGACATCGAAATACAAGTAAAAGAATGTAAGAACCTGTTGTTGCTGGGGCGAAACAGGGCCGGTCACAGAGCGAGCTCGCCCAGCAGTTCGGGGTAACTCAGAGCGCTATCTCCCGTATCCTCCGGCGTTTTCGAACCCAGGTAAACGAATTTTATACAACTGAATAACTTTGGAACACAAAAAAATGCAGGGACGAGTCATCGTGAAGACAAGTTCGGGGAGACCCCGCGTAACTTCGAGGTACATGGACCGAAGCATCCTGCGCGCATCTCGCGAAGACCCGAAACGCACTGCTAAAGACATTCAAGCTGTCATATCAAGGCCCGCGACTCCTGCTCCTTCAATAGCTACCATCAAACGCCGTTTGCAAGCCGCTGGACTGAATGGAAGGCGGCCTGCAAAGAAGCCTTTCAGCAGCGAAAAAATCGTAAAGTTCGAGTTCAGTGGGCTAAGGATCACCTCAGTTGGACACGCCGTGAGTGGTCTCAGATTGTTTGGAGCGATGAATCCAAGTTTAATATGTTTTGCAGTGACGGTCTGAGGTGGGTAAGACGTCCAGCGGGCAAGCGTTTCCTGCCGCAATACCAGTCGCTCACAGTCAAACATGGCGGTGGTTCTGTGATGGTCTGGGGCTGTTTTTCCGCCAGCGGCATGGGTCCACTGATGTTGTATGGGCCTTAAATGTGCATTGTCATGTGTGGGTGTGTAGCTCAGTGGGGAGAGCATTCGCCCGGAACGCGAAAGGTCACGGGTTCGGTTCCCGTCACACCACACGATTTTTGCACAAGTTTCTGCGAACAATCCGCTCCTCTGCTCGGTATAAAAATCCGTTGCTTGGGATCAACGAGGAGTAAGGAATACTCTTATTTACATGGGGGCCGAACAGGGATGAGAAGAGAGGATAAAAGAGAAAAAAAAAAGAGAAAAAAGAAGAAAACCCGAGCATGAGCTAGTTCGTAGAAACAAAGGCGCCTAGACCTCTGACCCTAGACCTCGAGAGACCTCGGTGTTGAGAGGGGGGCATGTTGTATGGGCCTTAAAATGTGCATCATCATGTGTGCGTGTGCAGCTCAGTGGGGAGAGCATTCGCCCGGAATGCGAAAGGTCACGGGTTCGGTTCCCGTCACACCACACGATTTTTGCACGAGTTTCTACGAACAATCCGCTCCTCTGCTCGGTATAAAAATCCGTTGCTTGAGATCAACGAGGAGTAGGGAATACTCTTATTTACACTGAGACGTATTGTCGGAAATCTCGATCGTTACGGCTATGTGAACATAATGGAAAGCACTATGCGCCCTTGGGCCCTCTCCAAATTCGGTCGTGGGTTCACCTTTCAACAAGATAACGACCCGAAACATCGACCTCAGCACGTTCAGAACTGGTTTCGCCGTCGGCATGTGGATGCTTTGGACTGGCCGAGCCAGCCTCCCGATTTGAACATCATCGAACATTTATGGGAACATTTGCAACGAAAATTGACGGGAAAAACATGCAGAAATGCTGATGAAAAGTTTAAGCAGCTAGAGGAGGAATGGAAGGCGATTTCGCAAGTAACCATTAACTCTTTGATTGATTCTATGCCTCGTAGATGTCAGGCAGTCATTGACTCCAAAGGATATGCCACAAAATACTAGAATATTTGTTTTAATACTTCGAAAAAATTGAACATCTCTATAAGCACTTTTTACTATTTCCGTTTTTTTAACGAATGAACCTAATAAAACATTTTCCAAAGTTGTTCTATCACTCGAAACATGTGAACTTGGCTTGTAAAAATATCTGAAAATTTGAGCTTCATTCGTTTTTTTTGAAAAAAGTTATGTTCAATAATTCAATATATGTTAACATTTTGGGCGGTACTGTATGTATATACTCTATCGCTGGTCCTATTCATGTTAACCTTCTCCTAGGTTCTGTACGTAAGTGCATGTAAAACTATTAATATTGTATCCTGAGAGTGACTCGATTCAGAATGTTGTATGGGCCTCAATATTTGCGCTATATTGTGTGCGTGTGTAGCTCAGTCAGTAAGAGCACCGCTGGAAAAGCGAAGGTTGCGATTCGGTTTTCGCCCACGGTACGACTTCTGCACATGTTTTCTGCGGTCAACAGTCTGCTCCTCTGTTCGGTATAAAAATCCGTTGCCTATAAACAACGAGGAGTAGGGTATAAAGTCATTCACAGGACTCACTACCATGATGATAGTGCCCATTTGAGCGATAGCAATGCAGAATGAGACGAGAAAGAAGCTCAGCTCAACACTCTTGCCCTTGGCATTCCCTCTTCGGTACCGTATCCAGGCCTGGCAGGACAGGAAGCTCAGGACTCCGCAGACAATCAGCATCGCAAAGCCGTACAGTGGTTGGATGATGGACGACAGTAGCAAACTCTGCAGTTGTTTTCAGTTGTTGCCCATGATCTAACAAACAGAAAAACCCCAGTAATTAATTTATAACCTATAAGTTGGCTACATCGAGTATTTTCAGCAACTTTGTAAGATAGCAAACATTACTTGGGTGTTAATTCTGAATTGGTAACACGGTCGCATTCCCGGTCAAAGAAGTGTGGCAAAATTTGATCTAATCCCATGGCCTAGTTGATCGGCGGGGTACTTAAATATTTTTACTTTTGTTTTTCATTTCAACTTTTGGAATTAAATCTTCACTCTAAACACCTTTTTTTCTTTTCAGCTTTTGTCCCCTGGGGGAAACAATCACCGCTATTAATTTATGTAGCACATTAACATTGGAAACTCAAAGTCTTTTCAATGCTTGTTCTGAGGAATAGGATATTTTTTAATCTTAGAACGACATGTCGATTGAAAGTCCATGTAAATGGTTACATATGTGAAGGGCGAACCTGATTCCAGACTGCGACGTATGACTGAGCAGACTCACTGAACTGGAAGGAGACATTGTAGGGATACTTGGATATACCGAATAGCACAGTGGCTAGGCATAGTGGGCCGATGATCACGGGCAGGCGATACTTTTCCCATATCTGAAATTCCTTCGATTGAGCTGATTCCCATTCAAAGGTCACAAGCACTCTGAGAATTTCGAATAATGACCGTTCTCTGAGTGAGAGAGTCTTAAAAAAGTTCTCATCCCTTCAACTCTAGCTTGTTCCTTATCATTCAGACTTCCCCGCTCGAAGAGCGGTCGTCTTCTTTTTTTTCTCTCTCAATAATTGCAAGCGACCTTTGTCAAGCTCTGGTCATAATTTATTATTCAATTCGCTTCCTTCCCCTCTGGTCTAATTTATGGTCATCAACATTTTAATATAGTCATTCCTTGCACATATTCACTCTTTACACCTTTCCTGAATAACTGTGGAGTGCCGAATGTTTTTCTTAAGGGGGGCGCAGGCGAAACAGAATTCTATATTGTCTGTTGTAGCAGGTTAAAATATCACTTTAAATCTTTGATTTTAATTTTGAGAGAACTTATACATTTAGAAGTACGTTTTGTAATATTTAGTATTTCTATTAGCCCGATCAGCGAACCAAA
The DNA here is from genome assembly GCA_964056735.1 of Allodiplogaster pararmata. Lineage (NCBI taxonomy): Eukaryota > Metazoa > Nematoda > Chromadorea > Rhabditida > Diplogasteridae > Allodiplogaster > Allodiplogaster pararmata. The sequence goes on from OZ057403.1 coordinate 47,549,338, forward strand.
AATACATCTTCATGATGATATTGGAGATCATGCAGTAAGATTTCCACTCAAGAAGGTTAAGCAGAAAAACGCCCTTTTGATTCTCTCAACTGCTACATCATACAACATTCGATGTTAACATGAGAAAAATAAATACCAATATGAATATTAAATAGCCTGAAGCAAGCAAAAACCTAACAAAATTATTTCAGAATTTTCAGGGATTCTACATATAATTTGTCAATGAGAATAGGATTTTATCTTGCTCGAAAAAATATGAAATTTAACTACACAGTTGTCCCTTAGTAAACCCACCCGAGCTTTCTTCTTCCTTCTGCTTTTTGTAAAAAAATCGGTACTTGTCCAAAAAGACGTAGGCTCCGCTCCTCCTGCCCCTCGGGCAGCGGAGTCCCGGATTTATCACTAATTTTTTGATAAGGTCTCTTTTTTTGATAAGGTTAAGCCTCACGGTCTCGTTAGCGCAAACTATTGCGCTAAATGAGCCTAATCGTATTCTAATTCAAAAATAACAGGGAGAGGGATTAGATAGAGGGGAAAACGAGAGAGAACAAAAGCAACATCGTGCAGCAGAATGCAGAGGAGAGGAGCCTACGTCGAACTAGACAAGTGCCAAAAATCATATCAGAAAGGAGAAAAGGTTCATGAGAAATCCAAGTTACCGAAGTCAGTTCAGTTTAGACCCTTTTCTAGAAGCTCGAAACAGTTTTAAATTCCATTGTCCAACTGATTTTCATCATCAAACAAAGCGTATTATAAGGAGGGAGTACAATATGATGGTGCGTTGGTGTGCAGATGGCGGTGTAATTGTAGAAAACTATCAGGAAGGAGCACATGTTTTGAATGTAGTACATGTAGGAGATGTTCAATTGGTGAAAGAGCATCAACGCGGGCTGCAAAAGAACATGAATAGCTTCAAATGTATTTTTCCTTTTTTTGTCGAGGCTGAGGGCGCTCGATTCACTTTCCGCTCTTTATTTGTACCGCTCAGAATTATCGATTCTGGTCTTTAGCAGGATTTGGACATTTTGAGGCTCTGGCGTTCAAACCATTATCAACACTAAATCTTCAAATGCTCAGTTACACAGTTCAAAGGCGTCTGGTTAAGCGCTAAAAGAGCATGCGTGACTAAGAGATCAAAGCAAGTGAGCCTTTCATATAGCAATATCGCACGGAATAGCAATGTGTCACCGCAGTGTAATGGTAAAGGGTTTGTTCCCTGTTTGAGAAGAGATGGAGTGGTTTCATCCTGCCCGGTGGACTAGTATTTTCCGTGCGATATTTTAATGAATAATCAACACTACAATCAACATTATCACGTTCTCGTAGTCGACATCAAGACACGGAGAGTCATATTGATTTAATAGAGTTGATGACGCTTCATATCTCATCTAGAATAACGTGTTTTAATTTGAACTTGAGCTTGAGTTTTGAATAAATCAGTTATCACTTCTACTGCAATTTGTTTCTCTCCATTACATGAAATCTACTTTGATTCTATGAGTTACCCAATAGTCGGGAAAACTGTGTCTTCGCTAACAAGTTCCCATCGGAGACTTTTTCACTTAATAGTTTAATTATTCAATACAGTACCGCCCAAAATGTTATAATATATTGAATTATTGAACATAACTTTTTTCAACAAAAAAAAACGAATGAAGATCAAATTTTCAGATATTTTTTACAAGCCAAATTCACATGTTTCGAGTAATAGAACAAGTTTGGAAAATGCTTTATTAGGTTTATTCGTTAAAAAAAGGAAATAGTAAAAAGTGCTTACAGAGATGTTCAGTTTTTTCGAAGTAATAAAACAAATATTCTAGTATTTGGTGGCATATCCTTTCGAGTCAATGACTGCCTGACATCTACGAGGCATAGAATCAATCAAAGAGTCAATGGTTGCCTGCGAAATCGCTTTCCATTCCTCCTCTAGCTGCTTAAACTTTTCATCAGCATTTCTGCATGTTCTTCCCGTCAATTTTCGTTGCAAATGTTCCCATAAATTTTCGATGATGTTCAAATCGGGAGACTGGCTCGGCCAGTCCAAAACATCCACATGCCGACGGCGAAACCAGTTCTGAACGTGCTGAGATCGATGTTTCGGGTCGTTATCTTCTTGAAAGGTGAACCCACGGCCGAATTTGGAGAGGGCCCAAGGGCGCATAGTGCTTTCCATTATGTTCTCATAGCCGTAACGATCGAGATTTCCGACAATACGTCTAATTGGACCCATGCCGCTGGCGGAAAAACAGCCCCAGACCATCACAGAACCACCGCCATGTTTGACTGTGAGCGACTGGTATTGCGGCAGGAAAAGCTTGCCCGCTGGACGTCTTACCCACCTCAGACCGTCACTGCAGAACATATTAAACTTGGATTCATCGCTCCAAACAATCTGAGACCACTCACGGCGTGTCCAACTGAGGTGATCCTTAGCCCACTGAACTCGAACTTTACGATTTTTTTCGCTGATGAAAGGCTTCTTTGCAGGCCGCCTTCCATTCAGTCCAGCGGCTTGCAAACGGCGTTTGATGGTAGTTATTGAAGGAGCAGGAGTCGCGGGCGTTGATATGATAGCTTGAATGTCTGTAGCAGTGCGTTTCGGGTCTTCGCGAGATGCGCGCAGGATGCTTCGGTCCATGTACCTCGAAGTTACGCCGGGTCTCCCCGAACTTGTCTTCACGATGACTCGTCCCTGCAATTTTTTTGTGTTCCAAAGTTATTCAGTTGTAGAAAATTCGTTTACCTGGGTTCGAAAACGCCGGAGGATATGGGAGATAGCGCTCTGAGTTACCCCGAACTGCTGAGCGAGCTCGCTCTGTGACCGGCCCTGTTTCGCCCCAGCAACAACAGCTTCTTGCATTTTTTTACTTGTATTTCGATGTCCAACAGTTCGAATCATGACTTGAAACAAAATTTTTATGAATGAAGTTCGGTAAACAAAAAAAATCAACTAAAAAAAATCATGGAGAAAAACTGAAAAATGGAAGATATACCAATTTCGGTGTATTTCCTGGAGATAAATAATAAATCACTCAAAACGACGTCCGGTACGGTACAGACACCCAAAAAAACTTCTGTGAAAATTTGAGCTTTGAATTTTATCTTTGAAAAAAGTTATTTTCAATAACACTATATATTATAACATTTTGGGCGGTACTGTACATATAGATTAAAGAAGAAAGAAAAAAGCATTTCCCGAAATACAAACCCAATCGGCCATGATCTGGAAATAGAACCAGAAGAATTTTTCGTAGCGAAGGCGCAAGGCAACATATGAGTTTAGGTAAGTGAAAAAGTTCTGCAAGAAATTTTTTTAGAATTTTACGCTAGTACAAACTCTTAAAAAACAGCTTTATACTTTTTTTTTAGTTTTTCTTAGAGTTTTCATCGTTTAACGAACCCGGTCACATTATTTTATTACTTATTCGCTTTTCTTAATGAAAAAGCGTTCAGAGGAAGTTTTTGAACTAAATACTGTGAAGGGTATCTTCTCTCTCTCTCTCTCTCTCTCTCTCTCTCTCTCTCTCTCTCTCTCTCTCTCTCTCTCTCTCTCTCTCTCTCTCTCTCTCTCTCTCTCTCTCTCTCTTGCTCTCTCTCTCTTCGTTTCTATAATTATGAAATTTTTTAAGTAATGCAGTTGTTACGCACTCGCTTGCGCTATGAGAAAAACAATTGGGTTCGATCCCCTCTCCCTATTTTTGATGCTTTCAATGGTCATATGACTCATTTACATATTAGCTACTTCTTGATAAATTCCTTAACAACAATAGCTTCACTGGTAATTTTGGGGTCTTCGACTGGTTAAGAAGCACATGTGAATTAACGATTCTATGACTTTTCACATCACGAAATTTCACACCGGAAAAATTCGCACACGAGTTTCGCAATATTTTTTCCAAATCTCTAATCATGTGGCTGGTCCTATATATTTAGACGAATAAGGAACTTTTCCTCTGACACACTTTTTTCTCTGGAATGTCTCGCTTTATGAGGCTTCATATGATTCGTCGCCAAAAATTTACCAAAAACAAAGATTTCTCAAGATTTTGATCAATGCAATTCGCCCCATGGGAACCATGAGAGATGATTTTGTGATGTACGGTGCTTCTTTGTATGCTGATTCTAAAAAAATAGGTCTGGTTTCGTGATTCTTTGTTTGAACCGAGATATAATCATTTTACCGACACTTTTTCAGTTAAACTTAGTTTTTTTGAAGAGTTTTTAGTCAAATTATTCAATTGTTCTTGAAGGTTTTTGATATTTCTCAAGGTAAGTTTTTATCTTTTTATAGTTTCGACTATGGGGAATTCAATGTTGAAAGTTTCGGGTTCCAGTTTTGAGTTTCGTAGTGGTTTTTACCCGTAAAATTGGACCGCATTTGGTGCTCAATAAGACTCAGTTCTCGGGAGTAAAAAGGTTAAATAATTTCAAAGAAGGTTTTTTGAAGTTTTTCGGGACTGTTTAGTTCTCACTGTAGGTAATCAGATATGGAAAATTCGAAAATTCTTAATTGGTTCGCCCAGAACAAGTATAAACTGATCTGTATCTAATAATTTAGTCTAAGTCTTTAAAGAACATTGATACCATTTTACACAGCTTTCTGTGAATTATTCTCGAAAGTTGTTACAGGATGTTAGCTCTTAATTCAACATGAGTTAATTTCTTATCACTCCATGATTCTATTTTCAATTTGGACAAATTTGATTTTTTTTTTTACTTGAAGGGAGTTGAGACGATCACTCTCGATCAAAGATATTAGTGCTTTCTAGTAAACTTGCTTATAATATTCTCCGGCCCCTTTTCAGAACACAGAAAAAAAAGACAAAAATCTGGCTTTTTACGTTTTAGTTTTCTATTGTTATAAGTTAGTATGCACTTTCATTCTTCATCATTTTCCAAAGTTTCTTCTCAGAATCGTACCGATATGGTACTTTTTCATAAATTTCATTTTAAACAGTGATAAAATCGAGAAATTCAGTGTAAAACGGGGATGAAAGCAGGTTTGAGAAGTTAACAATTCAGTCAGAAGAACGATTTTGGCTCTTTTCTATGGGGGGGGGGGCTTGGGCAGTACTTCACTTTTGTGTAGATAGTAGTTTGAAGGGTTAGAACTTCGATAAACCTCAATTTTTTGAAACTTAGTCTGAATTCATAAACGCTTAAATGTCTAAAAATTTTCTTCATAAGCGAACAAAAACGCTTAATCTGTTTAAAAGTACTTTTTGTAGGAAGACTTTGCCGTTTAAGAAGTGGTTGGATTTTTTTAGTTTCTTATCGTAAGGAATTTTTTGATGTGCGGAATTGAAAAAACTGGTGTTGGGTTTTAGTATTCCTTTCGAAGTGAATTTTTTCCCATGAACTATTGATGAAGTTATTAATTCTTTCAGAAGTCGAGTACCAGATTCTACATGAAAATTTTTTCTTCAATTTTTCATTTTTCATGGAAGAAGAATAAAATAACCTTTTCCAGTTCTTTGAAACCCAGCACAAACCAGCCGCGACATAAACGATGAGATCATCGGCGCGATGACCTCATACCATTCAAATTAGGCGAAAATTTTGAAAGATGATGGCACCTTGAGTGACTTTTTTTGGGTATAAGAGGTCCTGCACGGAATTCCATTCTTAGAACTTACGCGCGTAATTCAATTTCAATCTCCTTAGTAGGGCAAAATTACAAACCAGTCAAGTTTTATTAAATTTTTCTTACGGGCATACCCAGTGACAGAGTCAATGTCTGCGCTCTGCCCTTTTCTTATTACACGGACTCGATACTTCATGTTCAACCAAAAAAGTGAATTGCTTTTTTAAGTACGGAAACAAACTAGATTGCGATTAATTAGTATTTTAAGATTCATTTGGAGAAAAAGACGGCATTTGAAATGTCATCTTCTCGTACTTTAAGGTACTATTTCGCGTTCTCTCGTAAGATCATCTCAAACCTCACTGATCCAACATTTTTGGGCCAAGAAGGTGCGAGAGCCATGATCTTATCGTGAAATATTTCAGTTATAATAACACTGACTCGATGATCTCATTCATCGAGCAATGATGTCATCTTTACAGATACATCGCACGATCGCTTAACTTTTTTTGAGAGATTAATGTCGCGGCAGAATAACCCGTTTTGTGGTCTAAAATTTTCCTACGAGGTTTAACAGCTTTTCGTGAGTATAAATTTTCAGTTTTAATTCTCAGTAAAATTTTAACTTTTTTTAAAAATTCAACTTGAGTTATTATTGTATTTCTAAATTTTAAGCTGAAGGTGGTGGAGCTGTTTGAGACGAGAAGAAAAAGTGAAATAGTTGAATGCGAAGCTGCCTTATTAAGAAAATAAAGAATCAAGGGACCGAAAGACGCGAAGCTGCCTGATTCAGGTGGAAGAGGAGAAGCAAGGGAAGAGCAGCAGGGAAACAGCTGGAATCAAAGGCGGCAAAGCTGCCTGAGCCAGAAAAAGAAAGAGGACTACTATAACAGAGGCGGCGGAGCTGTCCGAGACAGGGAGCAGAGAAGTAAGAAGAGAATGGAAACGGAAGCGAAATGAGTAGTATGGAAACAAAGGTAGCTTGGCTGCCTGAGTCAAGGAGAAGAAGGAGAGAATGGAAACAGAGGCGAAAGGAGTAGTACGGAAACACAGAGTAAAGACGAGTATGGAAACGAAGGCAGCGAAGCTACCTGAGACAGTTGGAAAAGGAGAATCAGACCAACGAAAAGCTGCCTGAGGCAGTAAAAAAGGAGAACCAAAACTGAACAAAGACAGCGAAGCTGCCGGAGCCCGAAAAAGAAAGGGAAAGCTTAGGAACTGAAGCAGAGAAGCAGCCTGAGCCAAGGAGAATCTGAGAGTCACTTGGCTAACAGAAAAGAGATGAGCGTCCCTAAAGGGGACGCTAGACGTTATATATGGTCTCGTGCTAAACCAAACAGCCTCGTTAGCGTAATCTTTGCCTGATCCTAAGCACAAATTTCCATAAAAAGTACATGGAAATAATTCGATTGTGAAATTTAGGGTGTGAGTGTTCATGGTGCGAAATCTCTTGATGCGAAATTTCGTGAAACATGAGTAACACGTTAGTAGTCTGTGAGGAATTTAAACAAAGAGAAAGCTTTTGACTTCAAATCACATTTAAAAACCGAACTATTTTCTGAACTTCAAAAACTACCACAAGAGCTGAGAGAAGAAATATTTGACGAAATTCAGGACGCAATTCTTTTCTGAGCGACATCACGGCTATGAGGACAATCACGTAGAGAATCAAGAGAGGAATTCCGTAGGACAACCAGATGATTGTCTGAGCGAACATCTGAAATGAGAAAGGAACATAGAGGATCAAAAACAAAGTACTTAAAGACAAATTAATGATTGTCTGAACATCTCGAAGGGAAAGGAACATACTAGAGGAATATAAACTAAATATCTTAAGGCAAACAAATGAATGTTTCAGCGAACATCTGGAAGAGTAATGGCAAACAAGATCAAAAAGGAAATACCTTAAAACGAACAAACGATTGTCTGAGCAAACAACTGAGATAAAAAGGCATACAGGACTAGAAACTAAATATTTTAAGACAAACAAATGATTTTATAAGCAAACATATGTAAGAAAGGAAAATGAGATAAAAGATTGAACGCGTAATACCATTGGACAAAAAAATGTTTGTCTGAGGGAACATCTCGAAGGGAAGAGAGACAAATGATGTAGACAATCAAAAAGTTCACATTAAATAACTGTCTGGGAAAATCAATTGATTTTCTAGGCAAAGGTTTTGAAGACAACAAATTAAAGAAAAGGCGAAAATACGAGAAAAACAAATATTTGTCTGAGTGAACAACTGAAAAGCGAATCCGGATCGAAAAAGGATAGTGTATGCAGCCCAAAATGTGCCTGGGCAAACTCCTTGTAGGCAAATTACATAGAGCGTCGAGATAAGATACCGTTGGACAACTGACTGATCGATTAAGTATAGTGTAAAATACCTGGGATTGAAACCTGGGCACTCTCTTTGCTTCCCTTGCTGTAAAACAGTGTAGCCTTCCGGGTACCCTTTTTCAATTTTTTTTTCTAAAAAGGATTCAAATACTTATTTTATTATTAGGATCTTGATGAGTTCGTTTTCATGATGCTCTGGCAAGTTTTTTTTTGAAACGAGAAGTCATGAAGGGTTTCGTTACTTTCTTAGTAAGAGTAGTAATAGAACACGTTGAACTATGAAGTCTTCTCGTCCTCTTTCTATTCTCAATAAATTTCTTCCTCTGTTCTATGGGCCTTAAAATGTGCATTTATCATGTGTGCGTGTGTAGCTCAGTGGGGAGAGCATTCGCCCGTAACGCGAAAGGTCACGGGTTCGGTTCCCGTCACACCACACGATTTTTGCACAAGTTTCTGCGAACAGTCCGCTCCTCTGCTCGGTATAAAAATCCGTTGCTTGAGATCAACGAGGAGTAGGGAATACTCTTATTTACATGGGGGCCGAACCGGGATGAGAAGAGAGGATAAAAAGAGAAAAAAGAAAAAAAAAAGAGAAAAATAAGAAAAACCGAGCATGAGCTAGTTCGCGGAAACAAAGGCGCCTAGACCTCTGACCCTAGACCTCGAGAGACCTCGGTGTTGAGAGGGGGGCATGTTGTATGGGCCTTAAAATGTGCATTTATCATGTGTGCGTGTGTAGCTCAGTGGGGAGAGCATTCGCCCGTAACGCGAAAGGTCACGGGTTCGGTTCCCGTCACACCACACGATTTTTGCACAAGTTTCTGCGAACAGTCCGCTCCTCTGCTCGGTATAAAAATCCGTTGCTTGAGATCAACGAGGAGTAGGGAATACTCTTATTTACACCTCTCTCATAAATACTTTTAGGCCCCTGTACATATCCGATAAATGATGATCTTCCTATTCAAGTTTCTGGAAGACTGAGTTTACTTTTCAAACCTGGATGATTGACAGGGCGCGCAAGCTTCACCTGACCCATAGCAACTACTCTGGTTGTACTACTAAATCCTCATGAGCTTCCATCCGATTGATGTATTTTAAAGTCCTGAAATAAGCACCACTTCCTTTTTTCTGACTGGAGTTGGGGTGCGAAACCCGATAGGATCTGCTAGGCAGCAATTCCTTATAAACAATTTTTTGCATGACCAGCAAGTATATCAGGCCAAAAATTTTCAGAAAAGAGCCGTGAATGGCTCAATAGGTGAAGTAAGTACCAGACTACCAATGTGGCAGCTCTCAATTCGCGGGTGAGGTACTCATGGTGATCTTCAAACAAAATATCGGCTTCTCAGCTTTCATTCATCAGTTTGGTTAAACTTGGTCTTTAGCGTAAGGTGGACACCTTGAGGCCGCATCTTCCAATCTATCTACGACATTCTCTTAGTCCTACTCTCTACGTTCTGGCTCAAACTTATTCAGTAATACGATCAAGAACGTAGTTTTCAGGAATTGTACGAATCAGGACGCTATATTTTAAGCGATAGCTCAATTCGTGAAGGACAAAAAAATCAGGTGCCGAACTTTTATGATAGAAGGCAAGACAGACGTTTTCTCTGTACATCAACTCTTTTCTCTCCACTTTTCAGCTTGGCAGAGCTCGGTCTTCAGCACGATTTGAACACTTTGAGACTCTACCGTCCAAACCGCATATTACAACCTCGTGTTCCGCAGTTCAACGTTCTTGCTCGTACTTTACAGTACTCGTACTGTATAAGAAACATGAATAATAGTAGTAGCACTGTGTTGAATTATATGGTACTTTTCGTCAGTGACAAAGATGAGAAAGCGATTCAATTTAATTTGTTAAATTAATAAAAATGTATACATATAGCGAGTATCATGGCAGAAGATAAAAAACAACACTCCGAAAAAGTTTCCAGGGTAAAGATGGAGTTACACACTAATGAACTGTGCTGTCTCGGAGTTTTCGCACCAAGAAGCAACATATCAAATGTTGTTGTTAATAGGGCTTTCGAGCTTGGATAATCTAAGTAACCTTGATGAGAAAGCGATTCAATTTATACTATCATCACATAAAATTTCCATGAAAACAGGTTTAATCCACGTTTTGTATATGAATAATGGAAATGAAATTTGATTTTTCACAGACAAAGAAGATTTATCAGACAGAAATGAATCGTCAAGAAGAGGGAAACCCGAATGGTTTTTCTATACTTTTGAGCAGAAGCAAGCGTATTTATAGGCTGAAAGGCATGCAAGTACAGCATTATTCTCTCACACTTACACAATTAACTTGGGTTGGTGAAACTTAGTTTGATCCCTCGTCTTTCTCTCAGAAAATTAATGAGGAGAAACAGTAGGTAGGCGGGTTCGGAAAAAAAGCGAGATTTGAGGGAGGCAAGTTTTTGAGAGAAAAGAGACAGAAAGGGAAAAGGAGATTACCGAAGTTTAGAAGGTTCTCAGTTTAACATATAATTCAGGTCTCTATTCTAAAAAGGAAAAAGCCTAAAAATAAATGTGAGAAGACGTTTTTGTACTTTCTTATAGATGGCATTAGAGAACAAGGGTGTTAAAAAGACAACCAGAGAAAGACAGAAACAGACAGACAGAAAGACAGACATACAGACAGACATACAGACAGACATACAGACAGACAGACATACAGACAGAAAGACAGACAGACAGACAGACAGACAGACAGACAGACAGACAGATGTAAGGAAGTCCTACCTTGTTAATCTCGTACTTGTCTTATAATCACGTTCTTGTTTATTGTTATTGGCTTTCTTTGATCTACTTTTCTTGTTATTGGTTTGAAGTAACTGACTAGGAACTCTCGCGCGCTAGGGAGGCTTGATCAGCCTCTAGGATTGTTTTGGGTGTGATATATATTGTTTTTCTTCTTTTGTGAAGATTGTGGAACCGATTGGACTAGATTTGTTTGGATAAAGAGTTGCTCTGTAGCTGTTTGGAACGCAAACCAGGCTCCACAGGAGGTGGAGCTACATTACATGGGGGCCGAACCGGTCGAACTTTGAGAAGTTCAGCAAGAAGCAGCAACTTTGAGAAGTTGCAAGAGGATCTAGGGACAACTTTGAGAAGTTGGTTGGCAAAGTAACGCAACATCAAGAAGCGGCTAGTAAAGAATTGTGGCAACTTCGAGAATTTGAGTGTTACGAGATTCATTGGCCTTGAGAGGAAGCGGAGGTGCGAGAGGCCAGAGAAGTTGGCGAGAGGCCAGAGAAGTTGGCGGGAAGCCAGAGCAGTCGAGCTGTTCGCGCCATTCGTGATAAGTTGTCATTTAATAACGCGAAATTGGTGTGTTCGTGATTTGACTCTTCATCTCAGTACAATACTATCGATTTCAAATTACAGAAATGTCGAGAGAAGAAGACAAAGAGAGCGGGAACGAAGATTTCGACGATATGGAGGAATCGGAGACTCTGGGACTGAAAAAAGGACACCGAAAAGGGAGAACAGGCAACGAAAGAAAAGGTCAGTGATGGAAGTAAACTAGAAGAGTTTATAAAAAAAGTAGAGATAAGGAAGAAGGAATTGGAAGAAGCGGTGAGTGACACAAAGATAAGCAAACGAAAAATGGCACAGATGGCTTTACAGTTGTGTGAAGAATGCATGGACTGGGGGAAGAATTGTGATAGATGGGAGAAGAACATGCAGTGGCAATTGAAAGAAGACAAAATGATGCAGGTGAAACCGAATACTGAGCTGAGGGAGCTGGAGAGAAGACTAGAAGAGTACAAGAAGGCGACGGCAGAACAGATGAGATTCATCCAAGGTGTCAAGAAATTGGAGGGAGACTCGAATCAGAAAGAATAAGAGAAAGGGCACAGAACCGGCAGACGAGAAAAAATGAAAGTAACTTTCAGAACTCAGAGACGCAAGAATGCCGGGAAGAATTCCAGACTTCAGGTAGGTGTTTGAGAAGGGCTTCTGAAACGTGGGAAAATGAACGGAGAGATCGAGAAGAGAGAAAGTCAATCAAAGGATTAGAGTCAGTAATAACATCAATGGCGCTTCCGAGCGTTCGTACTTTTTCGGAAAGAGGCGGGGTCAAAGAGTTCAGAGAATTCGTGGAGAGACTTGATATGAAATATGGTCAGCTGATGAATGAAGATCAACTAGTGACCGTATACAGGCAACATCTGGAGGGAGACGCCGCGAAGATTTTTGACACTTTACCACGTGAGATAAAGAATGGGCCAAACAGAAGCATAGTAAGTAAAATGAGAGAGAGACTTCAAGGAGACCAGACCATACAGAAGTACGATGCTCAGAGGAAACTAGATAAACTTTTCAAAAGAGGAGGTCCCTCATATCACGGCAGTAAAGAAGTACATAGGGGCGTTGTGCGAGAAAGCAGAATATGATATCTCAAGGTTAAGATACGAGACCTCTGGGGTAGGATTCCCCAAAAGACAGGCCCCCATAGGATACTTCAGAGGGGCCCCAAAAGATCGTCGAGGACGACGATTTGAAAGGGGGGGCATGTAAGGAAGTCCTACCTTGTTAATCTCGTACTTGTCTTATAACCACGTTCTTGTTTATTGTTATTGGCTTTCTTTGATCTACTTTTCTTGTTATTGGTTTGAAGTAACTGACTAGGAACTCTCGCGCGCTAGGGAGGCTTGATCAGCCTCTAGGATTGTTTTGGGTGTGATATATATATTGTTTTTCTTCTTGTGTGAAGATTGTGGAACCGATTGGACTAGATTTGTTTGGATAAAGAGTTGCTCTGTAGCTGTTTGGAACGCAAACCAGGCTCCACAGGAGGTGGAGCTACATTACAGTCTACATTACAAAGACAGAGACATACATAATATTAAAAAAACATTTTTAGTCGACTTGAGCAACTAATGTAAAATGTCTCCTCCTTTTTCAAGTGCGAAGTTAATGATGATTTTTTTCTATTCTGATTTTCAACAAATATCTGTTTCTTTTATTCCTCAGCGATATCTCCACTCAATGAGGAAGGAATCGCTTTTCAGTGCATATTTATGCTGACGACTTTCAAAACAAAAGCGGAAGTTGAATTTGTTTTTAAAAATTCTTTTTTAATCCTTTGTGGTTTTACATACATACATACATAGTGTACTCCACTGTATTTTCTATTGAGAGCTTTTCCTTAGATTCACATTCTTAGAGCTTCAAAGAATACGTCTTCTTTCTGATTTTTCAGGCGCCTGTCAATAAGAACAACATGTTCGAACTATACAGGGTGGTTCATAAATAGTGTTACAAATGTTTGAGAACATTTCCTGAGGAAGTGACCGCACGTAGCGGTCACTTTTCTTGTTTTTTCCGATTCCCCGTAATTTTTTATACGTGTCAAGTGAGTTTCGATTGAATCCATCGATGTTTAGGGTAATGACAGCGTCGAATCGCTTGCGAACTGCGATCATTCGCCTACACACTCTTGGCCACGCCCCTGCTCGCATTGCTGAAACGCTTCGCCTGCCTCGCATGACAGTGTATCGAGCGATCAAACGATTCGAGGAGCTTGGCACATCTTTGGACCGTCCAAGGCGAGGTCGTCCTCGCACTGCTCGCACGACACAACTCATCGAAACCGTTCGGAGTCGGATCAACCGAAATGCACGACGAAGCATCAGACAGATGGCGCAGCAGCTCCCGATGAGCCGAACTTCATTGGGACGAATAGTCACGGAGGAGCTGGGACTCAGGTCGTATCGTACACGGAAGGCCGCTTTTCTGTCGGCTCGCAACAAGTCGGAAAGAGTCAAAAGATGTCGCGACCTTCTTCGTCGTACGCAACAAGGCGAACATTTCAATATGGTGTTCTCTGACGAAAAGCTGTTCACCGTGGAAGAAGTCCACAACTCCCAAAACGTCAGAGTGCTTGCGAAGGACGCAGAGCAAGCCGATAGCAAGGGTAGAACGGTCCAACGCAGTGCACATCCAACTCAAGTCATGGTCTGGGCGGGGATCTGCGCAACAGGAAAAACACCGCTTGTTTTCGTCGAGAAAGGCGTCAAGATCGACACGGAATACTATCTGAAACATGTTCTGCAAGACGTGCTCCATCCATGGTCTCAATCGCATTTCAATCAGAGGACATGGACCTTTCAACAAGACTCAGCACCAGCCCACAAAGCTAAAAAGGTTCAAACGTGGTGCAAGGAAAATTTTCCCGGCTTCATCACAACAGCAGAATGGCCGGCCTCATCACCCGACCTGAACCCGCTCGATTATTCCGTTTGGGCCTACTTGGAGTCCAAGGTCAACTCTCGCTCCCACCCAAATATTGATTCCCTGAAGAATGCCCTTCAGGCAGAATGGGACAACATCGGAGTCGAATACCTTCGTACAGTGGTGGAGGCGTTCCCAAAGAGACTTCGAGCTGTAGTTCGGGCAAAAGGAGATCGTTTGAGCTGAACTTTTGCGTGAATGTTGACATTTATGTTGTTGATAAAATATGTTAATTTGAGATGATTTTCTCTGTTTTGAAAAAAGGTATAACAATTCCAATTTGTAACACTATTCATGGACCACCCTGTAAAGCACAGATATATTAATGAGCTCAGGCTAAAAAGCTCTGTGACAAAAATAATTTTGAGAAGAAAAAGGTCTTTAAATTTTCCCGTTTTTGCTTAGCGGATGTTTAAGCTGAGGCGCTACGCCCTATTACTTCTATACATACATCTCTCTTAAGTACGATATTCTCACCTTCGGAGACACGAAGATCACTACTGAAAAAGTTACGAGATGTTGATAAAAAACTCTCTATGTTTTTTTTGGAGTTTTTACGCTTGATACCACCCCGATGCAAGGTAGGCGCTTTTTTAATTCGAGATAATGACCCAATCCCATATGTAGAACTGGATATTGCTAACGGAAACTTCAAGCGAAAAAATTTAAAATTTTAGCTTTTGATGGATTTTCTCGGTACTAAAAAACCTATACGAGTATGAAAAGGCAAACTACATTTGCGCTACCTCCGTATTACAGGTTTTACTTTTGTTGCTTCTGGTCTGATGGAATATGATCGAGTAAGCTGCTAAGACGACATGTTTGTCTTTGAGCCTTCAATCAAAGACCTGCTAAACAATTAGAAATACTTAAGCTTAAAATAATTTAACTCGAAAACATCCACGTCTTCAATCCTCAAATATACATTATGGCTGATCAGGTCATAGAGAAGAGAGAAGTGGGGAAACAGAGATGAAGTTTCAGCAAAAGTCTAGCAAAAAAGTCTATGTGCATGTCGAAATATGCGACATTTTCCTCATACACGAGTTTGTGGCACGATCATCTAATGGAGAATTCAACTTTTCACTTTGCAAAGTGATCCCGTTAAACGCTTAACGGGATGCGGCCTAGAGCGTTTAACGATATCACTTTGCAGACATTACTTTGCAAAGTGAAAAGTTGAATTCTAACGCTCCATAAGACAGTCGTTAAGTCTGTTCACAACCTTCCGAACCACATTTCTTCTCTCAATTCGTCCATCTGAGCGGCCGCCATGTAATAACTCTCTCCCCTCCCAACCATTTACCCTATTTTGGTACTCCAAAGTGGCTGTTATGTGATTAGTATCTCCACTCTTCATTTCAGTTCGAATTTTCCAGGAGAAGTCCAATTAAATTGCGCCTTCGGAAACCCTAGAAATCTCCTATTTCACACTCTCTCTCTCTCTCTGTCATTCTTTGATTTTTTCAATGTTATTTTCACGCCATGTTTTACAACACTTCGCGTAATAAAAACTTCAAACATGACATAAAGTTTGAAGGTACGCGAACTTGAGTTATTTTTCTGTTAAACTTCTTGATGGTATTCCCTACTAGACTAATATGACTCGAGTAATTGGGTTAAAAAAACAAATACGTGTCACTATTGAAACATCGAGAGGCAATTTTGGAAAAAGACAGAGCAAAAAACGCGTCAATAACCCAACGAGTGCAAAAATGTAATGAAAATGACGACAGGGTAGTTATTCCGCTCTTTTTTCATATACATCTGTGTTTCGATGGCGAGGGAGGAAAAGGGCTTTTCATATCCTTTTCTTTTTCCACTGCATACGTCTATCATATACTCGGTGGAAAAGGTAATCTGCAGACATACTTATATCTAGGAACAGATTTCCTCCTTTACGCAGCTTTTTTTCTTCGTTTTCTCCAGCTGCTTTTCCCGAAAAACTTCTTCCTCCTCATTGCATTTTAATGAAACTTCAAGAATCGTTACTAGTCACAAGGTATTGCAGGTACTCATTGTACGACATGTTGTGTCGGCCGTCAAGAAACAAAAAAAATCTTTTTACACGTAAAATTTTTCCATCGTCATCACGGAGGATTTTTTCAAGGAACTCGAATCGAATAACTATTTTGAATGATCTCTGTATTGCAGAATCTCCTGGTCGCTAATTCCTCTTATCGTGAATTCCTTATGTCACTAACTTCTTCTTTCGTTTTGTTTCCTTTTGTTTTCTGTCGCGTAATGAACGTTTTAACATTCATTTCGGTGAAAATGCACTCAATCTGTTTGATTTTTGGTAAAAAACTATCATTGACTTCGGGCGAACATTGATAACAAAAAGGTTTAAGGAAGCCACTATATCATTTTCTTTAACACTCTTAAAATGAACCTCACGCTTGTTATCCTTTTCTCGCAGGTTTTCACGAGAAATGTATTCCACTTTTTGACGTACAAGTTTTGATGAAGATTAACAGAGAACTGAGACTGTGTATAACCCTGACAGAAAAATTCAGGAGCTCTAAGTCCAATGAAAAGAACCTTAAATCTCTGGAAGTTTGAAATATTGGCAGTGCACCATTATTGGGTAACACTCTTAAAAGTCCGCTGTGCGGAAGAGTCTCGGTCTTGTTAACAATTTTGTTCTCTTTTTAAGAGATATCCGCTCCGTTGATGGGATATACCTTTCAAGACGTTACTTTTAAACCTGTCGTTATGTAATTTCACATTTCATCCAGACATAAAAAGACTTTTTCGAAGAGCAGGTTACACGGAAACTATGACATGGTTCAAATTTTAGAATTATTTTCACGCATTCAACTTTTTCGTATCGGCCATATGAGCTTGAGAAACCATCAGTCTTGTATAACCGTGCTCTTCTTCTACACTGAACAGTTTTCATCAAAAAATATTAACAAAGAAAGCAATTCATCTGTGAGACGCCTTAGGAAATTATAGGATTCATAAGAATTCATTCATTTCATTGTTAGTTTTTTTTCTGTCGATCCTGTTATTGAAAATAATTTCTTATCTTTGAGGTTGTTTTACTTGAGAGAATAGTAAAGCGAAGGCTTTTTTCATAGATTTTTTTCTTTTCTACAAGGCTTGTTTTTTTCAACAAAAGAGCAGCTAAAGACAGATTCAAAGAGACAAGGATATGGTACAGAGAGATGGAGATGGGAAGAGAGATAGAGAGAGACGAGACGAGACGAGATATAGAAACGAGAGAGAAAGAGACGAGAGAGAGGCGAGACGAGAGACGTGAGAGAGAAAGCGAGAGAGATGAGACGAGAGAACGGAGCAGTTTCGCAAAGAAGACATCGCAGCTGTTCAAGCTTTTCGCTTTGGAAAGAAAAACAGCTCCGGGCCACTCAGAAACACAAAAATCCCGTAAAAATGTTTTGATTTTGTTTTCTTGTCTACTCTTCTTAATTAGAGGAGCTGTTCCCTTGCCCCTTCAATAAAAAATAGTCACAGCTCGCATTGAGCAACTTTTAGGAAATTCCGATATCTGAAGCTTTCCGTTTTGCGCATGCTAAAATGAATTATCATCTAAACGGAGTGGTCATGAATAAATCTTCTGAAGTAAATGATTTAGGCGTTGTCTTCTCTGATAATCTTTTCTTCAATAAACAAGTCGAGATTGTGTGTAAGAAAGCAACAAACCTTGCGAACTTATTCTTGCGTAAATTCAAGACCAAGTCTCTTGGTGTTCTGACATGAGTATTTTCCCTTATTTACGCCCAATCCTCGAACACGCGACCGTAGTATGGTCCCCAACATCGATTCGCTTTGTGAAAGACATTGAAAAAGTTCAAAGGAGTTTGACCAGAAGAATCCTAGCTAGGAACGGACTTCCTCGGTTAGATTACTCTTAAAGACTAGAAATGATTAGAGATGTTTCTGACGAAACTTAAAGAACTTCCTAAAAATACTATTTTACCTAGCCCTATTGTTTCTGACTGAACGCTTCAATACACTGCCCCTGGATAACCTCACCTTCGTTTTTCATTGCTAAATTTTGTTTATCATATATAAAAATCCATGTTAGATTGTTTTTATATAATATTTCGATTCGACGTATAACATATGTACATGGAAATAAATAATGGATGATTGTTTCATTCATGAATCCCGTACAACTCCTCTCAATATACTGTCGAGCACAAAAATTTACTAAAAGTTTATCAAAAGATTTATACAGTATAATACGCATGAAACATACGGGTTCTGCTATGTGTTATAGCCATGAGACCTAAGACTTGACCATTTGAAAAACGTGGACTGTCAAAGTTGAGACGTGATTAGAACAATTAACACAAAAGGATGAAGTTCAAAAGTAACCAATCTATCCAGTGAAAAATCTTGGTATGAAAAAGGTTTGAATTTTCAATTCAACCGTCCGTTAGAGCTAAATTTACCTATCGAATGACCTATAAAAATAAGACCTAAATTGGATATCATTCATAATGTCCGCTGACTCTAGTCTAATCCAACCCTTTCTTATGAATTCAGATGAGATTGAATACGCGCAGCCTTGCTGAGACAGTAACTTCTACAGAAACTACTTTTTCAACAAAAAGAGTTTTACCTTGTACAAAGTAAGCGGATCTAGCAGATAAAGCACTTAGAAATTGATCTGACGTACGCTCTACTGCAGTTCTTTCTCAAGTCTAAACAAAATCATTTCAAGAACAAAGTTCATGACAAGCCTTTTCAGTTCTTCTCAAAAACAACCTTATTCTCTCACGGACCCTCACCCAATTCACGACCTCACTCTAGCGTGATCTCATGTTGAACTTAATCAAGAAAACTACCAAAAAGAGAGCATTCATGATAAGGTGAACAGACGGATAAACAGCCCTATCGTCTAGACAATACAAAATTCTATATGAAACAACAAAAAATAAATTGATTTACAATAATATTAAAAAAACACTAAGCTTGATGTATGACTAGATGATCTTGAGGGGTCAAGACGGTAAACCCTTAGATTTTAAAGATTATGGATTAACCGGTATATATTGAAACACCTCTCAACGGCATTATGCTGAATACCACATTAAACATTACAGCCTTCTTTCAGTGTGCAAAATGAAATTATTTCGAAGTAAATTTTGCAAATGGCATGGAAATTAACACAGAAAAAATTATTATTAGACTTTTTATTAAAAATTGTTAACTAACTTAAGTATTATGAATAGTACAGCACTACTTTTCTACCAATAAAACAACTTTACGAAGTTTTTTTTGCTTAAAGGAATAAGATATAATGCAATGAGTTCTATGAACATTGTACAATGCATTGATTTCCGCACCCTGATGTTTCTCATTATCCGTTTCGAATGTCAGCCAGATCTAGAGCAGCAAAGACCCACTTAAGCCTTAAAAACCTAATAAAATTGAAACGGAATCTTTTCTGAGTCCTCTATGGATCAAACAAATCCATCATACCAGCTCTTTCCGTGAATGAATAGGTATGATTCACGCCGTGTTGAACAAAAAAGAAACTAACATAAAATGCGTTATGAGTTCATAAGATGCTGAAGCGATATCTTGAGATATAAACAGTACTTCTCGCAATAATTCTATCCAGGCTGTTCCTTCCCACCCGCAGAAAGAACGTGTATATCAAAATGACAAATCGCGAAGGAAAGGCAGACCTTTGAGAGAGCGCGATAGTGTGTGATCTGAAAGAGAGGATGCAGACGACCAGAGCACTTTTATCACTAGGATAACGCATAGATTTAACCCGCAGTGCGGGTTCGGGAAACAGTCTGGTTCTATCAACTCCACGGCCTTATCTACACCACGGAGGCGGCTTCACACACGAACATGCACTGCGACTTACCCTCTTACGTAAATTCTGAGGATAATAAGATACATCGGAAAACTGGCATTGTTCTAATTAACGCGACACTTGGGAC